>JAOEHY010038269.1:0-11433 GCA_025447955.1 Psilopsiagon aurifrons
CTGCCCATGGGAGGGGGGTTGGAACTGGATGATCTTAAGGTCCTTTCCAACCCTAACTATTCTATGATTCTATGATTATAGAAATGTATCTATAACAATAACTAATAAATTATTAAGATGAAATCCAAATATTTCTTTTCTGGTTTTGAAAGACATTTTTATAACTATCAAAAAGCTATGGCAAGAATTTTAAAATAATTAAAAATAAATAATGTGGTTTAGGGCTACAATTTAATTTACTTTAAGACTAGAGGAAGCCTGGACTCCTCACCTCTGCTGCAATGGGTATATCATCTATAGAAGTTAATCATTCTTAAAGAGGGACAAAGCAGAAAAAAACCCGAGGAATATACTTAACAGTTTTCTACTTATTACACATAAATATTGAAACTGAGTTCAATTACATTGCCAGGTATTTTCTAAATACAACCTTCTTTATGCTTTGGTGTTTTTTTTACATATATAAAAAGAACTTACCTTTCCAGAAACTATTTTCTATGTGAATAAAAGTTTATCAGTTCACAGAAGGGAAAAAACCCTACATTCTCTATCCATGGTTCAAAACAGGATCACGAAGGGTGTTTTAAAATACATATAAACTACCCCAAAGGATGCTGTTCAGTTTCTCCGACATTCAGAAAGCATCAACTTCTATTTTATAGAGTGCAAATTTCATACAAAGCAACACTAAATTCTGACTTGCAATGATAAAAAATGTTGTGTTCCTACCACTTGACCTAAGAAGTGGCAAAGCTGACCATGATGTACAGTGCTGTACATCTGGTCTGCTGGTGATAACATTAGCGTAAACATTGTACAATAAAAAAGAAAATAAATTAAAAGAAGTCTATTTCTTTTACTTATGTCTCATGACACATAACTCCTGATAGGAAAGGACGTAACTGCTTTTGGAACATACTGAAATCTTTGCCCCATTACCCTCTGTGTGAATTTGAATCCACCTCTATCAGTTTCATTTATATTTCTGAATATTATGCAAGCAGAATATTTTTTACTCGAAGACTTCTAATCAGAAGTGGATTTCAAAATGTTCCACAGCACCTTGACTTGAAAATTAATTTTTAACTATTAGAAAAGATCTTTTTCAAAATTTATAACCATCTCTAACTCATGACAGATTTGCAATGACCTCAAAGACATTATGTATAGTAATGTAGGCTCAATAACACAAAGCAATCTCTCTCCCTCTCCATCCTATCTCTTTATGTAAAGTGTTTCCCTCCACTGAAAGATGAGCTTGTTAAATGAATTTGATTTCCATTTGTCTGTAAGATTGAATTTCTTTTATTCCACTCATGGTTTTGTGCATGAAGTTAAGCACTGATCTGATAGCTGAAAGCTAAACAGGATTGCCATGTGCTCAAAGACAACATCTGGCTCTTTAGTTAAACCTTGTGTTTCTTTCCATGGACTGACTCACCTCACTCAAAAAAGTAAAATATGCATTAAAAAAAAATATGTTTACTTATGTTTCCTTTTGTTTTTCTGCTGTTCCAACCTCTTGAGCAACAGCAGGTAAAAAACTGTTTAACATAAATGACTCTACTTGTAATCACATAAGGAACAGCCACTCCGTCGCTGACGGCTCTATTCACCCTTCCTGTTCTAGCCTGCTTACTGTATACCACATTGCAGCTTCAACTGGGTTACTGAAACCACAATAACTTTCCACACCACACGTGAAAAATATTAAAAGGGAGATAAACTACATTTTTCATGAACACGTATAATCTTGATGAAATGAAGACTAATGGGGAAACTATCATATTCCCTGAATAAACTGTTACAGTAGTCAGCCAATCTTTCTGTAAGAAAACAAACCTTATCTCCAATCTTAATTGTCCAGCTACCTGCTTTTGTCTAAAAGTAGGATTTTCTGCTATACAGAAATGCCTATAAAATGTGTCAGAACTAGCTTTTTAAACTTGCTTCATTTTAAAATTGAATCATGCTCTTTAATTTCTTACTGTAAACCAGACTTTTCTGGCCTTGAATCAGTGTAGTCCTTTCTGAGAACCTTTTCGTATTTACCAATATCCATTCTGAAGGCCAGAAAATGAAACTAAACAGTGTGCTGCTGCCTGGCCATTGCTCTGCAAGGTGAAATAAATTTTTTGATGCTTTTCAATAATCCACCACTTAGACATAACTAAGGATCACATTTTGCTCTCTAAAGCTACTGCACTGGCCAGACTTACCCCATTAGAATTCTAAGGGATTTTTAAGAGTTACCATTCTCTAAATATTCTTTTCATGTTTACATACACAGATGTCTTCATACAGACCATTTTACAAAGCCCCTTCAAAGAAAAAAAAAATCTACACAATATTAGTAACTTGATTTCAAGATTAACAGAACTGAAACAAAGGGAAAACACAAATCAAATTTTGTTCGGTTCTCTCAAATCATTATTTCCCATTATGCTTCACAGTAACCTAAATCTGCTTGAATTAAAATTTAAATAATGAAAGTCAGCATATAAAAAAAGACATTAAAAATCAGAAGTAGAAATGAATCAATTTTTTGTGCACAGTTTTATACAGAAGAGTGAGATACAAGACCAAAACATTATTCATACAATTACATGAAAGTGAAAGGGGGTTTTAGGCTCATACTAAATATTCATGTTATTTACATAAAAGGAAAAATACTGTCAAGGAAGATCTAGTTCATGGAATGAAACTTATTTATTGCAGTTAATTCTGCAGAACTCTTTATGGCTTGAGTGTGCAGTTTTGGTTTAGTCCTTTTGATTACTGTTGTCTGATTGGCTTTAATAAATTAAAAAATTAGTTTGTGTACCCACAGTATCCTCTTTCATGAATTATACATATAAACATATTACTTAGTTTATATTTCAAGATTATAGTTTAATGAATACTTAAAAGCTGCTGCTACCACCAAATGAAGAGCTCTGCCATTTTTAACCCTCTGAGTACCCCTGCCCTAAAAACACTCATTAATGAAACCATGGCTAGAGGCAGCAAAGTCAGTATTCAAAGGCAAATGCAGGAAACATTGTTTCCGGTTTCTTTTTTCAACTTATCTTTCATCTTACTGGTTTGCAGGATTATGGGGAAGGTGCATACTTAGATAAAACATTTACCACCACATCCCTTCATTGCCCATCATGAAATACTGATGACTTCTAACCATATATTAATCTGTCCTTTCTCCTGATCTGTTATTTTCCATTTCTTGCCTGGTTCAGTTTCTTCGATCTAGCTGTTTTACAGTCCTCCTTTAGAGTATTATTGGGGAATGCCACCAGGACATCATAAATCAGCAAGTGAATAAAGATAAAAAGAGTCCTACACTGTTTTGCATGTTGCAATGGTAAGAGAACATTATGACCTGGCAATTAAAAATATTCATGCTCAATATAGCTATTTAAAAGAAAATTAATTTAATGATAAATATGTCTTCACAATATCTTTGTATTTTGGTTCTTATCACTAGAAAGCCACACATGCTTGTTGTAAGAATTCTTTCCTAAATTATTGATGAATAATTTGGCCACAGGTATCAAGGAAAAATTAACAAGTAAATCACAATGCAGGCATGGTATAATTTTGAAATTGAGAAGATCATGCATACAACCACCTCTAATTAAGATTTTTTGTCTCTAGAACGACAGTATGAAAGAAAGGGAATGAAACAAAGGAAAAGGAAAAATCATGCCACAGTGTAGAATAACTGCTCTATTTGCAAAACGCTGCAATGGAATTCGAAATCTTTTAACAGATTTAAGCTAGAAAACCATAACTTGACTAGTAGGAGTACCATGTCAAACACAACGAACAACTCCTGCCACAGATGACAAGGGATGAGATGACCTTTAATACTCCAAGTAGATGAGAATATGCGTACTGATCTTTCACTATCAGATTATTATCAGCTTCCTTATTAAAATTCACTTCCCAAATTCCAAAACTATGCTAAATTTCTTCTGAAATAGACAAGCTTAGCTTTTATGCCTAGGTAAGAAAAGACTGGACCAATAGTAGTTTAAATATACGTATATTCCCAGCACATATAAGCCCCTTATTCCTTTGTAGAAGGCATGAATATCTATATTGTTTTGCTGCAGGCAGACTTCAGAAACCTCCAACTTTTATGTTGCTAATACAACTAAAAGAGAAGTGTCAAGCAGAGGCAACTTAATTAAGAAGAAGGTGAGTGCACAGATTCAAACCATTTTTTCCATGTAACACAATTTACTAATTTACTATCATCTCTGCAGGTCTACAAATTAATTAATTTTTAAAAATTATATAATTTTCTGACTTTTGGCCTATTTCTGCAATTTACACTGATATCTTGTTATAAGTGTTGGCTTGCATGAATATTTTTGATACATAATTTAAACCAACTTTTATTAAATTATGCAGTAGTAAGATTTTGGTTATGAGGAATGGAAAAACATAAATGTCAATGCAATTTTACATTCATTTTAAAAATCTAGAAAATACCATGATGATTTCAGAAGTTGTAGATAACAAATAAAGGTGTGGGTTTGCAGACAAACTGTTTATAGTTACTGTTAAGAATTTCATACTTATTTCTCTCTGGAAAGGTACAGGGAATAAAAAAATCTATAGAAATTTAGAGAGACGTAATAAAACCACATAGAAATCTTCAAAAGGACAGAAAGTGTTTCAAATTTACTAGCAGTTAAGTATCCAGTGAAGATTCCTACTGAAGCCACATTGAAGCTAGTAACAGAGATTGGCTGTTAATAACATTCTTCTTTAGTGATCATGCCATTGCAGAAGATGAGAGTTTAACACAGTTTATAGTGAGTGACTACCCAGTAGGCTAACCATAGAAAGACTGGTTTTTGCAGCTGAATATCTTTTATTTCTAGAACATCAAAACTCAAATTAGTGGCATTTATTAATTCAAAAACTTGATCAGAGTAACATTTTTCATGCATTCAGCCTAATTCCTGAATTAGAAACTAATAAGAAAAAACCCCAACCCCTCCAAACCCCACAACTGTAGGAAGCCAGAAGGAAACATTATTTGCACTTTCGTCCACAAGAACCCCTACTGCAGGAAATCATGCTCTATTTTAACAGATTTTCAGGAAAATACAGTCTTTTTAAGCCATGTATGCAAAACTGCTCCAGAATACTGTTTTAACAGCTTATTATTCTAAATGCAAGGCTCATAAAACTGCCTGCAACTAAATTCTGTGGTCACACAGAGCAGTCTGCCCAGAACCATACCCAGATGGCCGTTTCAGTTGCTAACTTTGTCAAACATGAATACAACTTCAGCTGAAGTTTTCAATGTCAGTTTTCAATTTCTACTTATCTTTAGAAAACATTCAACTACTTAAAAAATTGAGTTTTTTTAAAATTCTAATTCATAAAACATGGTAGAATTTTCAAATGAAAGTTTCGTAGCACGCTGAAGTTTTGAAGAACCAATGTTATTTCAATGTGCAAACACTGTTTCAATGCATAAGCACACAAAAATGTTTACACACTAATCTGTAAATTGGATTTTAAAATCCAAAAAAGTTAATTTGTGATCTCTAAGACTTTCATAGTTAAATTCTTTAAGATACTGTATACATTGGCTATGCAGAGTCCTATAGAAAATACTTAAGATTCTGATAAGTTGCCCAGGAAAGCTCTGAATGCTCCATCCCTGGCAGTGTTCAAGGCCAGGTTGGACATAGCCTTGGGTGATATGGTTTAGTGGGAGGTGTCCCTGCCAATGGCAGGGGAGTTGGACCTGAATGATCTTAAGGTTCTTTCCAACCCTAACTATTCTATGATTCTATCTTGAAAGCTCCAAAAATGGAGACTGCACACACACTCTAGGGAACTTGATTGGCTATATTCATCATAAAAAGCTTTTGCTTTTAATCAGCAATGTTCTTGGTGTAGTATCTAAACAAGGATTTGGGGATGTTCTTTGCATCCACAGAAGATAAAGGACTAGCTTACTGAAGTATAGATGAGTGCTTGCTTTGGAAATGCATTTTACCCTAAACTACAGTCCCCTATAACACTTTACCCTGCCCTGCCTTCCTCTAAATTCAAAAAGGTTATTGTATCTGAACCTTCTAACAACCTACAAAAGCTAATTGAAGGCACATTGTGAAGCAGAAAAATATTAGTTAAACCTTTTTCAAAGAGACAACAGTGGAAACTACGAGGTACGGCTGACAGTACATATACAGTATGTTGGAGCAAGGACGTCCCTGCCAAGTTAAATTCTTACTATGACTGGACTCAAATAGGCCCTGGACTGAACTGTCCACTGCATAATTCTCCTTCCTTTACGTATCCTCCAGGATACACTCCACTTCCCCACTAAACTGCTGACTAGCCCGATTACAAAGATCCCCAAGAACTATTGCATCCAACATGAATAAGAAATGTTACTGATTCTCTGGGGAAAAAAAGAACACAGATGAAACAAATAACGCACTGCTGTTTAAAAAAAAAGCCTCAACAAACACTAGCATATAACACAACTCCCAAGAATTTTCAATAAGAAGTAAAATAACTAAAAAGCAATCATTCCAAGTAGCACAACAGTTGAAGATACAGACACTTCTACTCTATGTAACTAGGAATACTTAAATGGTATCAGTTCTGTCTATTTGAGAACTTAAATAAATTTGGCAGTATTCAAGGCTGCGTTGGACAGGGCCTTGAGCAACCTGGGCTACTGGAAGGTATCCCTGCTGGTGGCAGGGGGCTGGAACTGTATGATCTTCAGGTCCTTTCCAACCCAAACCATTCTGTGATTCTGCAATTTAAGAAACTTTGAGAGGCAAAATCACTACGGAATAATAAGTGACAGATGAAATACTTGTCAGAACAGGCAGGATTTCCCTGTCTAGAAACAGGTATAGGACTGGCCAAAGATAGAAAAACGGATGAAGGAATGAACATATGTATTTTTCTTTTCTCCTCAGCACTGATGTCAGTTTCGAAGCCCAGTGAGTAGCTGAGCATTCTCCTGCAGAAATGTAGGAAGGGGAATATTGCTGTGACTCTAGGGTAGAATCTGACGACTTATAAGATTTGGCCATTCTTCCATGCCTCAAACTTCACACATCATCCAAAAAAACTGTGAATCAGGGGTATCCAGCAAAAGAGGAATAATGAAGATTGGCAGGGGGGAATGAGTTTCTGTCAAACCAGAATTGAAAAGCCCTGATTACTATCCAAACTGACAAACTGTTTATTGTCTCAATGGCACTGGGATAGTACTGGTCTGCAAGTCATGCTGTACCTCCTGTAGCTCTAATGAGAACACTGTATGCTAAAATAACATCTCATCAGTGCACTGTCTCTTATTGATGAGTGTAATCTACACAATCACCTATTGAAAATCCCTACAAATCTTTTAAATGTCCCAATGAAAACCAAGTCACAGCTGTTGCTGCCAAATGCATCCTTCAGGACATACTGGAAAGAAACTCTTGAGTCTGTTCTTGAGTCTGTAAGGGACAACTAACATAAATAATAAAAAGTATCACTCCTTATCTATCCTTAAGCAGAAAGTAACTGAGCCAAAATTATTTCTGGGATAAGACTAATGTGCCACATGCTAGCAATCAAAATTTGCATCTGCGCTGATAAATAAAACAGCTATAGCCTGAAAAGTGGCACAGTATTTCCCTCACTGTTTCCCACTCTAAACTGGCTTTGTGCATGGCATAGACCATTTTCTACCTATTGTTAGCTTACCTACTCATCCAATAATTATTGTGTGGACTGTAATTGTCAATAATACAAAATATTATTAAAATCAACATTCCATCTCTTTCTAATCCTATTTTTTAATTATGCTTTTCCCATTCTATTACTAATGAAGACACCTCACTAGATTTATCTAGTTTTGTATTTCTTTTGATCAACTATGTCTTTCTAGCATTTACTGTAAGATTTATGAACTCCCACCAGTTACAGACTTAGAAAAAACAGGTATGCTGAACAAAAGAGGAAGAGTCAATAAAACCTGTTTTTAAAAGCTGACGATTATTCACATGAAAAATATCTATACCAAAATTCAACTTTCTCAGATTCTTTCGATTATTTAACAAAAACTGAGAGCAAAAAGCATACTGCCAGCCATCTCCAAACGTGCTGTATACCCACTCCATTTTGACAACTATCTGAAAATATTATAAATATATAGAAAAAACTAAGCAAAACTATGCTGATGTTAACAACTCTTCAAGACACTGACTGTGAAAATTCCATTAAAATTAATGCTGTTTACTCTGAGACAAAGCTATCTGATCCCCCGAACATGAATGCCCATCTAGTTACTGTAGCAAGACTCTTCAGCCTACTATAAAAATTAACTTTGTGATCTACAAATAAAAAGTTATTTAAGATTGCCACTATTTCAGAGTCTGAATTTTGAGTCCATTCACTTAATATTAAAAATTATTTTAATCCTTTAATTATTTTTTTTGTATGTGAATGACTTCAATACCATTTTCATTGTATTTCTCTTGCTTTATATTTGAAACATTCTTTATTCTTTTATTTTTTACCAACAACAGCCTCTATTTAATATTCTCTTCCCATAAAAACTGGATTCATATCAGGCACATAACATAGCGGCATTCTACTGAACGATTACAATTTAAATCTGAGATACAAAAATTTTGTCTTAAAAAATCTCTGCCAAAGCAAATATCTTAATGAGTATAACAATAAATATTTCAATACAATGCAAGAATAAGACTTAAAAGATGCCTATATATACAATTGGAGCCATAGTTATTATGTTTCGCATAAGATTAAAGTAAGATTTATCAATATAATTCTACATGAAAGAAGCTGTAAAAAAGAAGATGATATTATTCGGATTATTAAATCTTACCTGACCAGTGTCCAGTGGTGGTACCTGATCTGTCAGTACACGTCTCGCTTACAGGCCTAAATACAGTCTCCCAGCCACCAGTAGCATAGCGCCAATTCTGAGACTCTAAAATGAGTGTTCGCTGAGTGCCATAAGCAATCATAAAGCAGTAGACTACGTGATGAAGTTGACAACCATAGCCACAGCCTTTGTTGATATTACACACAAGTTTCTTAGCTTTGCTGCAATCCTTCGGGTTCTGCAAGCATGGATGAAAAAATGAAGCTGAAGAGAAGACACACACAAAAGCATACTTTTTTTTCTGACAAACTGACACACGCCATAAATCACAGAAGCCGTCCTGCTATAACACATCTCATACTCAAATGGATGAGTAGGCTTCAGCTCCATTAAAATTTTATGTGAATTCTTCACTGTGCACATGAACAGTTATTGAACATACTTCACTATCCTAATGTAAAATAGAATACCTTCAAGATTTTAAATTACTTTCTCATTTGTAAATCTGTCAGAATAAGCTAACATTTGGGATCAGAGTTCACATTTCATCAACATGATTCCCACTGCTGGAATGCTTTTTTCATTTGACATTTCCCCAGGTTTGTTAGTTCTCTTTCAATGAGCATGCATGTCATACAACGAAAGGAAATTTCCACCTGTCTACAGGATTCAGAATAAAACAAATGCTTATTAATGGACTGTTTCCCAGACTGACTACATACCAAATATAGAACACATACCTAAACAGAGCAATAGAAGGCAGTATTTTAATCTGCATGTACTCTCAATAAAATAATATAAATAATTCCACTGTCTTGGAAACAACAACGAAGGAGGCAAATGCCTACATGATGTGAATGCTGTGTTTAAAAGTACAAACTAATAAATATTTTAGGTATGTGGACAACATAACATAACATACAGAAGTTTTTCTTTCTGTAAAATATAGTACTTGGCTGTACAGTCTCGTTATCTCTAGACCTACTTCTGCATTCCAAAAGGTTATTTATAAAATCTCTAGGATGAAAAGTTAGATTTCAGTTAAGCTGTGAGAATACTGATATTTGAGCATCAATATAAACTCTGTTCCTTTCCCATCTAAACAACTTCAAGTAAAATTTTCCGTACATTTGCAACAAATCAGGTTTCTTCAAAAACCAGCAATCACCATCTGGAACGCTGAGATCTTTTCATCAAGTGATCTTAAAGATAATCTAAATATTCTGAGTCCAAAAATACTTAATAAAAACTTTAATGCGTGCATTCAGTTTTGAAAAGAAGGGAAGAATAGTTCAGATCTGGATGAAAAAAAGAAGAAATAAAAATAAAACAACAAGCCTCACAACATGTTACTTCAGCATTTCTTTTTTCCACTTTCAGGAAAAAACCCATCTGATTCAAAGCCTAGCTAGCAATGAAAATCATTAAATGAAATAAAATTTCTATTCCAAACTTTTGTTCCTCAGACCCATACTCCTGCTATCACAACCTAATGAATAACTTCAAACCAAATCTATCAGGTATCTTGAAGGCTATTACAAATCTACATACCACAGTCTTTTAATAGAAGGTTTTTCTAGCATTGTGTACAAGTTCACAAAGACAGAATCCAATGGAAATGCATCTCCTCCTTAAATCTACAGAAACATTTACACCACTCAATGAAGTGCATTAATAAGCACTGCAAGAAGAATCTTCTCCCCCTGTTCACTGTAAATGTGTAGACTTAAGCTCAAAAAAGACAATAGCGTACATTGTTACGTTGCTGGGATTTTTTCACTGGAATATTAGGCTAAAAAACAAAATGTAAGAAGCATCTTTCTGCCACAAAGAATTGTCAGCAGCGGACACAAGTTTCAGTTGAAGTTTTGTGTTCATCTGGTTTGCTTCCATTTTTGAAAGATGTGTCTACATGTTTTAACTCCTGATATTAATAATAATAACTCCTACTTCAGACAGACTATCGCAGAAGAGTTTTAATACCATTGTGTGACCTACTATAATTAGATTGTAAAAAGTATTATTATGGCCAAAAGGAAACCAATAGCAAAATATGCCTAAAACTTATTCTAGGTGGTACAGAAATGACTGTATCCACGCCATTAAACTTTCTAAAGCTCTTAAAACAGGGTTGCTGTAGACAGTAGGCTTATGAATAGTGTCTTGTGAAAAGGCTTGGTCAGGAAACCCAGCCTGACCAATCTGGTGGCCTTCTATGATGGGGATACAGAACTGATGGACAGGGGTAGAGCAGTTGATGTCATCTACCTGGGCTTGTGCAAAGCATTCGACATTGTCCCACATGACATCCTTGTCTCTAAATTGGAGAGACATCAACTTGATAGGTGGACCACTCAGTGGATAAGGAACTGGCTGGATCGGCACATGCAAAGAGTTGTGCTCAATGGCTCAATGTCCAGATGGAGACCAGTAATGAGTGGTGTCCTCAGGGATCAGTGTTGGGACTGCTCTTGTTCAACATCTTTGTTGGTGACATGGACAGTGGGATTGAGTGTGCTCTCAGCAAGTTTGCCGATGACACCAAG
>JAOEHY010038269.1:11902-28859 GCA_025447955.1 Psilopsiagon aurifrons
TAACGGGTTCAAACTTAAACAGGGGAAGTTTAGATTGGATATAAGGAAGAAGTTCTTTACTGTAAGGGTGGTGAGGCGTTGGAATGGGTTGCTCAAGGAAGTTGTGAATGCTCCATAGCTGGCAGTATTCAAGGCTGGGCTGAAGAGAGCCTTGGGTGGCATGGTTTAGTGGGAGGTGCCCCCGCCCATGGCAGGGGAATTGGAACTGGATGATCTTAAGGTCCTTTCCAACTTCAACTATGCTATGATTTATGATTCTAATACCATACTTTCAGTAGATAATTCAGAACTACTAAAACATATACAGTATTAATATAGAAAGAAAAAAGAAAGAAATGCATATTAAAATACTAACATTCCTGAGAACCCACCCAATAATGCATATTAAAATACAAACATTCAATATAATGTACAACTAGGGGGGTTGGAACTAAATGATATTAAGGTCCTTTCCAACCCTAACTATGCTACGATTCTATGATTCTAAGGCTCAAACATAGCCAAAGAATTGTTTGGGAGAGAGCTACTTGATCTGAGCCAAAAGCATGCCAGGAACTGTTCTAACAATTTAACATTTAGAAGATTATGTTCCAGTGCCTGCGAACATTCTCTGTCATCATTCAACTGCAGTAAATATAGTTTAGGACTATTTCCTTGTCCCCATCTTCCACTTCTTTTGGTGCTCAAGGAACCTTCTTCTCCAGGGCTCTTGGTTGGCCTATTCACAGAATTAGTAGGATCAAATGTGAAAGTGTCAGAAGTGCCATTTAAATGCCTCATCAACTTCCACTGTTTTCGAGTGTGCAGTTAGCCATCAAAACACATGATAAACTGGCAAAAGTAAACTCTGCTGCTTAACATACATTTTACTATAACAGAAATGACTGTGCTGTTTGTAGATTTCAAAAAGTATAGAGAAATCTACTCTCATCCAATGAATCAAGACAGATTCGAGTGGAGTGGGCAAGCAATCTGCTACAAATTACAAAGAAACCTCATAAACACAGTATGATTCTCATGAACAAAAGTGGGTTTGTATTTTCAATAACAATTCATTCCTTAATGCCACACAATCCACTGGAAAAGCCATTCACACCCAAATTCTGTGGAAAATTCCTCTTTTTTTTTGGAGAGAGAATAATGCCAAGGAAAAGTGGTTTTCATCCTAGTTATCACAAACGTAATTCATGCATCTATATGTGATGCCACTTGCAATGGTTTACCCTCAGTATTTGGTGAGGGGAGGAATAATTCCTTCCAGATGCTGGAAGAAAATTTTCTTCCTTCCCTAGCCAGAAATACTATGTATTTGCCTTGAGAGACATGAAGCTTTACTTGCCTCTAATTTTAATTCCTCTAGCTTGCATCTAGTGCCCTACAGGACACAAGCCTCAGCTTTAGTAAAACATTCCAGCATGTAGCTGGACTAACCATTCTATGCTCCTCAATCCTCTATATAAAAATTCTAGAGAAAACCTCATATAGGTATCAGCAGTGATCACACTTTATTATGTGGTTACTATACCACAAGGGTGGTGAGGCACTGGAATGGGTTGCTCAAGGAAGTTGTGAATGCTCCATCCCTGGCAGTGTTCAAGGCTGGGTTGGACAGAGCCTTAGGTGGTGGCATGGTTTAGTGGGAGGTGTCCCTGCCCATGGCAGGGGGGTTGGAACTGGATGATCTTAAGGTCCTTTCCAATCTTAACTATGCTATGATTCTATGATTCAATTCAGAAACTGAATTTACAGTAAAGATGGTTCAATACACTATGAAAGAATCTGTTCATACAAACCAGAACAGCCAGAGGAAAAAATCCACTGATCACTCACTGGACAAAATGTTCAAATTACAGATAGAATCACATTTAAATTTCAATCCACCAAAGACTTTCAGTAGATAATTCAGAACTATTAAAATATATACAGTATTAATATAGAAAGAAAAAAGAAAGAAATGCATATTAAAATACAAACATTCCTGAGAACCCACCAAACGTGTAACTAAATCTCTCAATGAGCAGGGTTTGGGTTGCATGGGAGGGTGAAGGGTTGAGCATAATCCTGCAACCAGTGAGGAGAGCTCCTGGGTTTTGTAATAAATTCCTAGTCCAAGCCTGAAGTAGGCAAGTTATAGAAAACTTACTTGAAAAAATGTGCTTTAAGCACAGTTTAAATTTTTATTAACTACTTAAATGACATAATTTCCCAGGACAATTTAAGTCATTCTGAAAGTACCAAAACTAATCAAAGAAGTTTCCTATGCATTTTTAACTAGAGGGTCCCTCCTGTGTGGATTCTTCACTGGTAAAGAAGGATAAGTGCAAACTTCTGTCTTCTTCAGTGCACAGAGCCTTTTTTGTTGTCATTTTAGCATGAGTACTTTTATTAAAAAAATATATCATTGATTTTAATGGGAAGGAGAGACCCTTTAAGGCAGAAATAACTGACACATTAAGTCACCAAAAATACTAAGAAATCCAGAAACCTCAGAATAAAGTCATGCAACCGACTTCCTTTTCTTTGCATAGATACACAACTCCACGTAAATAGTGCGAATATGGCAAACTGTAAGTATTCGATGATGTTGCTGAGTACTTGGTAATCTTTCTCACCTGTTAACATTTTTAACCTTCAAAATTAAAGAAAATATTTTGAGGTTTTTACAATTGGAAGCAAAAATGTTCTGTTCCTATTGGGACACTGCATGCTGAATCTCTAACTTTCTAAAATAAAATAGTGCCAAAATAAGCACAAAAGGAAATCATCACACAATCAGTTACTCACTCTACCACTTCCAAAATATACAGCTCTCATAGCATAGGAGCCCCCGCCCGCCTTCTCTTGCACATTCTCTTCAATTGTTCAATAATGAGAATCTCTGAAAATAAGGTCTGCTGCTTAAATGTAAGCTCCTAGATTTTTTAAGTGTTGCTCTAACTACAGGGAACTAGCTAAATGTAGCCTCATTAAATCAAATTTATGGTAATGCCATCCAAATGAAGTAGCAGTCATCACTACTCACAATCATTCAGCTAAATGATTTCCCAGGGAGATGTCCCAAAATAATGCAGCTGTCACTGTTCAACATGTATCAGAAAGAAAACTATTCAGTACTTCTACTCTTCACCAAAAAAAAAAACACAAAAAAACAGGAAAAAAAAATATGTTCCACATATTTCATTTTTTGCAAGGAGTTTTGGGAAGGATTGTTGAATTTTTTATTTTTATTTTTAAACACACATTATGAAGAGTGGTGTGTATATATGTTATTTCAGACATGGACTGCTTTACATCGCATACTCGCAGTCAGCCCTGTACTCTTCGAAATCCTGAAAACCACACTATAAAATAAGTCAACTTGACTTCCAAATGTGTAGTCACAGACACATTCCTGTTTTGGATGATTACTTGCAACAATCAGAGCTCCAAAAGCTTATGTCTAGCTCATAAACATGTAGACATGAGATAGGATTCTCATTTTTTTCCAGACAGAAAAATGGGAATAAAAAGGAAAAGAGAGATGGCAGCAATTGTATAGGAGAATGGCCCATCTCAAAGACTGTAACTACTCATAAGAATGAATCAAACAAAGCAGTCGTGAAATAAAGGACAAAGTGCACTCAAAAATCAAAACAGATTATAAAAAGGAGCAAGAAATGGCAAATACACAGAGAAATGGCCTCTAGTTATCTTAGCAGGAGTAGTACTTCCATGCATGAAATATGGAAGAACTGGTAAAAGACAAAGCCATTAAATTAAATGTCTAAGAAATACTAAATCAGTCAAGCATAAAGACTTGACTTGGACTTCATGACTTGACTTGTCATGAATTCCAGAAGAACCTAACCAAAGTAAGCATGACTCCTGATAACTGAAATTTAGTATTGATAACTAGATTTCAAGTAAGCATAGTGAAAGAAAATTACTCAAGTTTCAAAATTCAGCTGAAGCAAAAATCTCAGGCATCATTTTCAATAGTTTCATAATGACATGAACTCAAGGGAGACCCATTATTAGCTAAGCAACACATTAGACTGCGTAAAAGACAAGATAAGAAAAATAATATATTGTGGTACTATTCTATAAATCAATAGTCTATCGTCATTTGTTTGATAGTGGATGTTCACTTCTAATGGCCTGGTGAGGAATTAGTGTCAAGGGAAGACATCAGGAAGAAAGAAATACAAGTATTATAAATTCTCACACATGAAGAATGATTGAGAATTTTAGGTAAGTTTAGCCTGAAAAGAGATTAATGAAAAGAAATACAGTAAGTGTAGGAAAGAAAGAACAGTTTAGCGAGAGAAGCTTCATCACATATTTCTATTTCACATTTTAGTGCAAAAACTGAGCATCCAATACAGCTAAAATCTTTCAAATAACCAAAGACATACAGAATAAACAGGGTTATATTATTTGTTTGCATAATACCCAAATAACTCTTTCTATATTGCTGCAAGTTTGCTAAACTGAAGAATTCAGTGCTATTTTTGGTGACCTGCAGAGTTACAATGCTAAAAATATTTATCAAAGCTATAATTGTATCTTTTTGGAAAATACACATCACCATTCTTCAACTTAGAGCTCAAAGGCCATTACTAAGGAAACACATATCCCTTCTGTATAGTTTCTAGATTCTTCCATGTCAAACAGTCATACTGAATTTGATGTGCAGTATTAATACATTTATATGTTTTAATTTCCATAACCAGTGCTGACTTTCGTTATTCATTTTAAGTACTTGGAGGTCCTAGTGTAACTAAGGCCTGTAAAACTGTAAAACATACACCAGGAAGACAATCACTCTCCAGAAATACATACATGCTTAGGTAAGAAAATAGATGGATACAGCAAAAGAAGAGGAAAAGGTAGACAACAGCCATATTTACCATCATGAAAAGTAGCTACAGTACACCATTGCCAAACAGTGACATGCCAAAGGAAAGAATGAGGAACAGTTCTCAAGAAGCACTTGAAGGAAGACAATAAAGTAATGTCTTTTGCCTAATTTACTGGGAGGTTTTTTTCCATAGAAAGGTGTATGGTTTTCATATAATAAGCAATAAATACATAGTTTGGTCATAGAAGAGAAGGTTCCAGTAGGTGAACTGTGAAATGTGAAATAATCAAAATCTGAGAAACAAATTTGGCTATTTACACAAAGAAAAGATAAGGCACTCAGGCTGACCATACAAAAGAGAGCAGTGAGGTACACACATGCAAGGAAATTAGTCTATTACAAGGATATAGCTAAGTGCTATATATATATTTTAATAAACTAAATGTTTACCTCGATTTAAAAGCTCTATCCTCTTACCTGTAGATAAGTTATTCTCCTCTGTACCAAATCTGTTAGATCTTTGGCCTCTTTTTCTCGCCAATCTCCTGCTCCATCTGTTTGACTGAGGTAGTACAAGTCGGTCATTATTGACCTGTGAACAACCATGGAAAACAATCTCAACATTACTAAATTGGAGGATTAGATGAAATCAAAGACAAATTAAACAGGTCTTTCAAATACAGCCTCAAAACCAATTTCTTCATGCCACCTCCTACCCTGCAATTCAAACAGTAGCCAAGAAATACTGTCCTCCATTTAATGTATGTTTCATAAATATGAGTAATCATAGTACTATGCTTATATAGAACATAATATTACAAATGTCTTTACCACAACTACAATTGTAATACTTCTATTTTTATTACTGAAAACTAACTACAAAATATTATTACAAAGTTTACTAAACAGTATCATCTGTGGCAGGGAGCTCCCGACTGTGGAAAAAGGTAAGCACTCTGCCTGCAAAGGAGTGCATCCTACTAATACTCTAACGGCCAAATTACAAGTCTGGACTACACAAAGTGAATTTTGACTATTTTCTGGGGGAAAAAAAAATTAAAACCAGGGGCAAACTATTCAAAGTATTTGTAAAAACATTAATGACTGATCTACAAGTAACAGGTTGCCTAATTCAGAGCCAGTAATTTCAGAGTTGGCTTTATAGACTGAGAATATTTCAAGTTGTTACACATTTCTCCATAACAATGCTGAAGGTTTAACTTTAAACTGGTTTTCTCAATTTATCTGAAATTCAGATGTTATGATTTTTTGCCTGAAACTTTGAGAAGCCACAAATTTGATCATTAGGAGGAGATGCAACTGAACAAAGGCACAGAAATTTGGCAAAGGGACAAAAAAAAGAGTGTGAGAGTAAGACAAGCATATTTCTTAATGACCTCTGAAGTGGGGTTGTCAGTGAAGTAATACAAGACACCATTGCTGGCAGCACTACATAAATGTAGCCAGCTAAGGGTACCCCCTTATAAATAAGCCTAGCAAGTGAAAAAGAAGCAAACAACATATCCCCATTAGGTAACTATTTCCAGTAACACGATATTTAAACAGTAAATTCTGACATAAATCAAGTTGGGTCAGAGCTATCTTTATCAGCAGAGTTATCAACAACCTTCTCTTGCTAAAAACTGGATTTATGGATCTATGTTATTTCCATTCTCGTACACTCATACTGGTTTTTATACCCATACTTCTGCACAGGATAACAGTGACACCAACTTAGTACATGATCTACTCTTGTAGTAAACATTATACCCATCTTGTTCAGCAGCAGTAGTGTTCACCTTCTGTCAATCAACTGGAACATTCTAATCTCAAATAATATAAAATGGACTTTTACAAGGTAACTAAACTTGAAACTTAAAGTATCATCACATAACTAGATTCAAATCACTATTAAAGACATTATGCAAGAGAAACATGCAAACACAGTTTAGAGACAATCAGAACAGAATTAATGATGCAGCAGACCTAATACAACGGATTACATACAAATAACTGAAGAGATAAAGAGTCTGTCCCTCTTAAAGCAGTGTCTTCCAATGCATAGAAAGCATTACAGGGTAGTAGGCAACTTAAAAAAGAAAACCCATGCATTTTCGTGGGAGTTTAAATATATTGTTCTTCCCTATCAGGATGTAACCATGTTGCATGTTTAATGAGAAAATATAAAATTCAGTTATAAACATTAAAACTACTACTAATAAAAAATCTTCTACTACCATTAAAAGCAATCTCTTTTATTTAATAGAAATAATTGGCATAAAATAACTGAAAATACAGAGCCTACCGATTAAAAAAAGACAAACTAAAAACAACTCTCAGCAGTTCAGTCATTTTTCCTGTTTCTAAGGAAAAAAATCTGTTGTCCAAGTTTTAATTTTTATATTACTGGTCATGGTGACCCTGACAAAACAAAGACAATAGGAAGGTTAAAATAATTAGCCTTACAGATGAAATATAATTATTTTCCACCATCTCTAAGGCAAAAGGATTTATGAGAGAGTCCTTATACAGCCTCAGTGACTCAGCTTTGCTCAGTACAAATCATAAAGAGTGTACAATAATCTGTAGAAAAAATATGAACTAGTGCAAGATTTTTTCAGACAGTATCCGCAAGACTTGAAAAAACAACCTTGACTCTTCAAAAACTCCAAAGCAAACCAGGAACTGGAAAATTCACAGGTGTTATCACACAGAAATTATTATAGTGCTGGCAGGACTTGCAACCCCACAGGGAACCCACACTAGAGCAGTCTGTTTCTGAAGGGCTTCACCCTATGGAGGAGACCCACACTGGAGCAGTTCAAGAAGAACTGTAGCCTGTGGGAAGGAGAAGTTTGTGAACTACTGTCTCCTATGGAAGGGGCCCCATGCTGGAGCAGGGAAAGAGTGTGAGGAGTCCTCTCCCTGAGGAGGAAGGAGCGACAGAGACAACATGTGATGCACTGGCCAGAGCCCTCCTTCTCTCTTCCCCTGTGCCACTGCAGGGAAGGAGGTAGAGAATTCAGGAGTAAAGTTAAGCCTGGAAAGAAGAGAGGGATGCAAGGAAAGTGTTTTAAGATTTGATTTTATTTCTCGCTATCCTACTTTGCTTTGATTGGTAATAAATAAAGCTAATTTCCCAAATCGGGTCTGGTTTGCCCATGACAGTAATTGATGAGAGATCTCTTCCTGCCCTTATCGCAACCCACAAGCCTTTTGTTATATTTCCTCTCCATTGTGCAGAGGAGGAGGTAGAGTGATAGGACAGCTTTGGTGAGTGCCTGGTGTGAGCCAGGGCCAACCTACCACACACACCTTCAGCCACTTTCTTTCTTTGATTTCTATTGCAGGGAAATGTGCATCTTTAGGTTTCCAACTCCTAGGTTCTTTTGAGTGTGACAGACCATCATGATGGCTTATTAATACAGATTTACAAGAGACATAGACTAATACCAAAGACCAGAGCTAGGCGCCTTGTAGATACTAAAAAGTAGATGGACCAGAGACCCATGAGCCCAAGATGGCTAAGAGCAGACAAAAAATGAGCCCGTTCAGGATTAGTAGAGACTATGTGGATAGTAAAATGGCAGAAAGACTGTCAAGACAGTGTCAGATATTTAATGTCAAACTTGGTCTTTCATTGTTACTAACCAACAATATCAACTGGATGTTATTTTTATTTCATATCATAAATTAAATCTTGGAGCTGCTCTTAAAAGCATTTTGCTCCTGGAAAGCGGAATGAAGAATCTGGCTATATATTTCATCTCTATTTGATTGTCACAAATAAAGGGGGAGGGCTGGCATTTTTAACATATTTTGAAAGATCAGTCTAGACATTTATTCTAGCCGTATGACAAAACTACATTTAAACCTCCTGGAAGATTTACATCAACAAATAAAAACTCAGAGAGGAAAAAAAACCATTATATGTTCCAACAAATTCAAAGGAAATAATGTGAAAATATGCCCAAACACTATGCATCAAACCTTGGCCAGCAACCACAGAAGCTGTGGCAACAGCTGGTCCCCAGGAGAAAAAGTAATGAAACTAACTCAACTCAGTAACAGCCACCCTGCAAACAAGATGATGCCAACACAGGAAACAACCATGACAACTAGAGGATTCATCTGTTCTTTCTTATTAACTATGTCAAATAGCCTTTCCACTGTTAAGATGAACTTACTTTCAACAGCCATCTTCCCTATGGCAACTAGAACACAATTACATATTCCATAATGCAGGAAACTCTGCACTGGGCTACTTTGTTTCTTGAACAGAATTAGCAGTGAAATACTGGACAGAAAACCTCTGCCACAATCAGCAATCTCCAGGAGAAAATCTACACAACCCCTAGGACACAGCTAAGAAATAGAGACTAAGGCATCTAACAAGAGAAGCACTATCATATTAGTAGTAGACTATGTGCATAACAGTACCAAGATTAACAAAGAATACTATTTATCCAGAGTCACAGAAACTGTCTTTATCACCTCTTAAAATGCAAGTCTTCCCTATAACACAATAGGCTTTCCTCACAAACAAAACCAATTAACTACTTGCCTTACATACTTACCCCATCATTGGATCACTACCCACCCCTGTTGCTGCTTTCCCACAAGGGCATTAAAAACTGTTTTAAATACTTACAATTAATCTTTCTAATCCAAATATTAGAATATATCTTTAAATATCTAAGATACATTTATTTTTATATATAAAAATAAGCAATACCAGCTTTACATGCAGTGTTCCAGTTATGTGAGATCCATAAGTAACAACTTTCTAAGACATCACTGTCAAAAAGGGCATTCAGCAGCTAGTTAAAAGCCTTAAAAAAGAAATCAACAAGTGCACATGTACTTAAATACAAAACAAATAAAAAAAACACAACAAAAAATCTCAGCAATAAAAAACCTCTCCAAAAAAACATGATTCTCAGACCAAATGAAGAGCACCTGATTTGCTCACTCTAAATTTATGCTTCCTTAAAGAGACCAGATGGACTTTGTGGAGATAAAGAGACTGCTATTTCCTTGGGGAGCTACTGTGCCTCCTAAGGGAACAGATCATCCCAGAGACTCCAGTGTACCACAGGCCAAAGGATGTGCACACAAGAGCTGGGAGTTTTCCTGCAACTCAGGAAAAAGGGAAAGAAGAAGACAGCCTGACCTCAAAGGTGAAAGAACGAACTTCCTCAAGACTAGAGGCAACCAAGCATTCTGTAACACAAGATAATTATATTACAGGAAGCCAACGTTGCAAATACACCAAGAACACAGGCTGAATATTGTAGAAACACTTCTGTATCTGTTTTCTCTTAGTCAACTGCTTTGAATTTTTACATTGTAAAAAAAAAAAAAATAGCCTACATTTTATTTTAATAAAACCTAGTTTCTGGCTGTTTGGTTTTAGCTCAGACAACTTCAGTTTTCTCTGTGGACCTCTTCTCTGGGGACACCACCACACACGAAGGTCTACGCTAGTACTACTACTAAGACTCAACAGACTCCAGGATATTCTGCTGTTGCTAACTACTACGTCAGTCTAAAGAATACTTTTATTCAACAAGAAAATTCTTAAGAAAAAAAATAGGGCAGCTCTGACTGCTTGCATTGTAGACAAACTTCTTCCAGTACCACACTGGTTTCAAGACTTCCACAGTGGGATTCTTCTCCTAACTTCCAGAGGTCTACAAGGCAGACTTTCATTATTCAATGCTAAGCACTATGAATTTCTAGTATGGGCTTTGCCTCATTCTGAAGTACAGAGATATGAAGACAAGGCTGTCAGAAATACAGTACTTGCAAGTTGGTCTTAATTATTTGGTAGTCATTTATGTAGGAAAGAAAGTAGTAAGAAAAGGATGCATCCTGGGAGGTGGGCACACAAAACCCTTCTGGCATCAAACAGACAACATTATTCAGAGTTCCACTGTGGCAACTGCCTGATGTGATCCTGGCTATATAAACAGAGCAGTAACATATATTCAAGTGATTTTGTTCCATTGATGGACATCAGTATGGTTGGTATTAGACTACTTGCCTCAGTTTTAGCAGGGATAGTTTGAAAGAATCAAGAATCAATGACCTGAAGTCCAAGAAACTCAAACGGAAATAACTTCTCTGGAGAACAAATATTTCTGAGTGGAAGCAACTATGGAAACAAAACACTTGAGGAAGTGGCAGCAGAGTGACTGATGAGTTGACCATTTGACTGAAGATCTCCTGCCTTTTGGAAAATCCTGTTTCAGCCAAGCACTACTTTTATTTCAGTCAAACATACATAATTGCACTCAGCAGAGAAATAATTGGATAAAATCTAATGGCTTATTTTACATAGATAATAACTCTCGATAATTTAATACTCCCTCCTTCTCACTTTAAACTCCATCAATCTGCAACAAATTGGGGTATGAAATTGTGGAATATTAAATCACAAAATTTAATGGACTATATTATTTGCACATATTAATAATCAAATTCATATTATTCTAGAACTACATTTTTAAATAGTATTTACATTCTTTCCAATGAATCAAAAATTCTTATTATTTTTTTTCCTTTTACTACGGTATTATTACCAAAAGTTCATGCTTTACTACTTTGTTCACTCTTGAAGAGCTCAGCTTTTTATGAAAAAGATACTTGTTTAAGGTAGCATATTTTGTTTATTCAATTTTCTTAAGACTGTTTACTAAAGAGACACAAATTGCCACTGTGATCCTGTTGGGAACAGAATTATAAAAGATAATAGCTTTGAAGATAGATTTCAATAAATTTTTAACGCTTTCTGGATCAATTTTGTTCAGCATGAACAAAACTCACACAGAATGTTTTAGCATAATACAAAAGGTATTTCAGCAACGCGAAGGCCAGAAGAACAACAACAAATAAAAACTCAATTCCAACACATAAACAGTGTAATTAAAGGTCATTTCTATCTGAAATACTCTGCTAAATTCTGATTACAAAAAGATGTTGTCAGAATAATTGTCAGAATGACAATTATTACTGAAATTAAGATATTACCCAATTTTAAAGTAATTCCAATTATAAAATATCCCAATGATCAATGTAACAAATATACTCTAGTATTTATCAGGCACAACCATGTACCTAAAATATTTTAAAGTTTTTAAAAGTTTTAGTTATATGTACAAATATGCACATATGCGCATATATAGACAGAAGCAACTGAAAAACAACAACTGCCATCCAGGACCCAGGTCTTCTGATAAAAATTATGATAATATATCAACTTAATGGGTCATATTTAAAGCTATAATGACATAAGATGGATATATACTTTATGTCCCATTAAATAAAAGTAATAATTTTATATTCATGCTTCAGATATATTTCAGCCCACATACCAATAATCTATCCTAAGAGATTTTTAAGCAGCATATCAGTAGTTTACTTAAATCAACCCATAATCCTTAAAACATATATGTAGAATCAACAAATACAAGTACCTTTCCTGATGACCCAAATCAGACAGAAATTCATCAATGCGTCCTTGCAGTTCATTTCCTTCTAGGTTTTTCAGCTTCTTCAATTCACTCTGGAGGAAAAACCAAAGTTCCTTTGCCCCATTTTCAATCCTCCTCCTCAATATTTCATGGTCTTTTCCAAGACCTCCTACTTCAAAAAAAAAAAAACAAACATAAAAACATCAGCACTTGTAGATGAATTATTTGTTAAGAAACCAATACATTTCTGATATGGAATACACCAAAACTTGGTTTAGAAGTAAAATAAAACTTATCTACCAACCATCTCCTGTCCGCTTCTTATAGTTTTCTATCTGTTCTTTGGCCTTTAAAAGTTGCTCCTCTAAAGCATGTACCTTTCCTGCAGCTGGTCCCTGATCAATAGGGCCATCTGGTATCCTAGGATATAGAAAACAAAGAAATTATATGATTTATGTGTATAATTGTTATCTGATAAATTATTTGTACTAACAGTTCATCTCTTTTTGTTCCCTACTCTTTTGCTGATAAGCATTCCTGGCTTTTCCTTAAAACCAGAAGAAATTAAACATACTAACATAAATACAGATTTTTAAACCTCAATCCAATAAAAAGCAGTGCATATCAGAGCTGCAGCACACAGATTTAACATGGTGTTAAACTGCGGTGTTTACACCACTTCCACTCACTGACGAGACCAATCCTAGGCTCTACTTGTGAAAACAGTATTTGCAGCAGCTTAACTCAGACCATTTGTTGGACTGACTGGCACACAAGCAAAGCCTAATTGAGGGATGTGCCTTCACAAGATTCAAGTTTTGGCTGCTTTCTCTATTCACACATGAAATACATTCTGGGCTTGAATGCTTGCCAAATATTCTTAGAGGACCAGAGCTCCAGCACTGTAACTCTGCTTTTAAGTTAAGTTTTCCTGCATACTGGCACAAGATGATTTCAACATATTTTCTGGACTTAGAACAAGATCCTTACTTCTTAAATGTACCACCATGGTCATTTTTTATGACAACTCTGGCATTCTAAACTGCCGGTCACCTAAAATAACAACAGCGACTGTAACATCCATTTGTGAAACCTCTGGTATGTGAGCACAGGAGAAGTACAGAAATAAGTATCCTGAAATCTATGAAACCTATGTCCACCCTGAGGGTATTACTGAGGCTTGCTCATCATCTCAACTTGAATCCACATATTAATAAACTGAAACTATTAAAGTATAGAAATTAGATGTTAACTTCTACTTGCCCCGCAAATTAAAAATTAATGGAGGGAAAATAAAAACTCCTTTTCTCTCTAGAGAAATAACACTTCTGCTGGATCCAGGGATTAAAAAATATTCCACCTTTTATAAGACTTTTGTAAAAGGCAACCCTGAAAAGGATTAAGAGGAAACAGATGTCTAAAAGTCTTGAGAACTGTAAAGAATACAGAACATGAAGATGATTCTCCATTCATAATGGAATATAAGCTTAAAAGAAAGGGATATTCTCTCCACACATACACAGTTTCAAAGCACCATATGGAAAGACCCCTTGCCAGATGAAAAATGCCTCTAGCATAGAGAAAATAGCAGTTAGAGGGAGTATCTTCACCCTAAATCAGAAATGACAGCATTCTAAAGATCCTACTGGGATGTCATTAAATTTAACATCTCCCAGATCTGGATATTTAAACATCAACAAAAAATCAGGAACTGATGAAAAGTCCATTTTCACTGGAGTATTTGAAGGGAAATAAAAAACTAATGCAAGCATCAGAAAAGTGTACCATGCTAAGAATAACATTTACACCCCTTCTTTCCAGCAGGGGTAGGAGAGGTAAAAGAAGAAGCAGTTTAGTGAAAAATTTTGCACTCTTAAAGCTCCCAATGGAAAGCAGATTAGGGATAATTATTGCAAAATATGTACTTGTGGTTTAAAGTTACTATGGTAAATAATAAGGAATTATCAATAACTGCTCTTATATCTGCTTTTTTATGCACTGAGGGAACAACCATGACAAAACTGAGGAGAATATTCTAACCTCCCTAAATATACTCTTTCTGTATGAACAATCCATTTGTGAATTTGCACCTGCAACAGATGCACAGTATTATATCTTACTGACATATGGTACTGTATGGCCATGTACAAGACAACACAAACCTTTAAAAAGCATACTGAAACACATTTAAGCTCTTGCACTAGTTTAAAACCACAAGGTTGAAATATATTTGTGGCTTGCCAACTTGGTATCACAATTGTGACAGGACAACTAACCACAAAATTACCAGGAAAAATGGAATGGCTTCTCCTGTAGAAATCACATTCCCTAAAGGTAGAATTTGGGAAGAACAATAAGGTAAAAGCTTACAAAATCATTACCATAAGAAATTTTCAAACACATGGATCCTCTGAACATAAGTGCAGAATCCTGGGGAAGGATGGAACCTCAATTCATTCTGACCAACTGATAACTAAGATTTTTAAGAAGAAATGTACATCCCATTTAATACTCAATTTGCTTTGGCATACTGCGATAAGGACATTAATATACTTCAGTTGTTAGACAACAGGAGCTGGGAGTGGGCAGCATTCTCCTAAGCTAGTTCTATGGTCTTGCAAAAATTATATCATTTGAGGATGGAACTAAAACAATTCATTCTTTCTGCAGTTTTGTCTCTACATCTGTTACCTCATCAGATTTGGAATTGCTGTCTTCCTCTCTTTCATCCAGCCTCAAAATTAAGGAAAAGGCTCTTCTCTGCACCCAGCACAGCTTGCTTGGTACTGCCCTCTACAAGTACATCAACTGAGCTGGAGATGAGGCAACATTTGAGGGAAAAGGGCTTGAATCAAAATCCTCATCTATATACTCTTTGCATCATCTAGGTAGGTAACTTCGAGTGCAGAACATCCTAGTTATAATGCATACTTATGAATACAAATTCCTGTTGAAAAACATATAGAAGTTTTCATAACAAAGTAAGTCCTGACAACATACCTCCTTAAAATCTGAGGAGTTTAAACTAAGTTTACATAAACTATGATGATTCTGATCAACAATAAAAGAACATGTCAGTAAGCATCTAGCATAGAATATCCTTCACTTATTGCTATGACAACACTGTAAATTGAGTTATAAATAAACAGTATTCATGTACGCAATTTCTAAAACTCAGGCAATACAAAACACCTTTACTTCCATTTATCTCCTGCATCACTAACATACATCTGTGCCCCTTTATAGCCTACAGGAAGGTTTTTACAAAGCATCATAGTTGCACAAGAAAAACTACAGTGACTTCTCACCTAAAGCATTTCAAATGCACAGTAAAAACTAAGTGGTGCCTGAAGTCATTTCGAGTCATCAGAACTGCACCACAAAGTGTACTCACTTCCTAAGGGCATATTCTTATTTCAGGCGATTTTCAAAAACAAGTGACTGTTCTAAATTGCACTATTGCAGAAGCGCATATTAAGAAAAAATAACCTCATCAAAAATCCTTACAAAAATAAAACTATTCTTAACCAATATGGGAAATAAACTGCAACTATTGAAAAATAAATCAGAAGAACATGCTGTAGTTTGTGACACTAAGCATACAAATCTTGCAGGGGAAAAGAAAAACACCCCTCCCAAGACCCCAAATATTTTACTGCCTTAAAACCTTAATTCTACTCCTCACGCATCCTTTGTTAAAAAGACGCAACTGGGGGAAAGCTGCATGATTAAAGTATCATACAACAAAAAAGGGCTAAGCAACATTTTATAAAGCTGTGTCTCATATATGACATTTCTCAACTTTCGCATGGTTGACGTTGCATGCACATAAGGTGTGTTTCGTAAGACATATTTTTGGTTTGTTGTTTTGTTGTTGTTGCTGTCTTTGGGGATGAGGAGCTGCTACATAAATTGGCAGCAAAAGAGCATCAAATCTCAGAGTGGGAAGATCACTTCTTGTCGTGTGCTGGCATTCATGGATGGCTGGATGAAACTAAGCACAGCACAGCCCCTGTCTTCAACCATCCCAGAGGACTGAGACTTTTATCAGGTGAGAAAGAAGAAGTCCCAAGAACCATTATAATGGTAAATATTCGGCAATGGAGATGTATTGTACTGAAACATATTTTAGCATATAACTAAGGTCCCAATGTAATTCAAGATGAAATGGCAGTTTTCTTTAACTTCAAAATGGAAATTGTTACAACTTACACTTTTATTAAACTACAAAATTCTTCTAACCATAACTGCTTTCTACCTCTTCCTCTCTGCCATAACTAGCTATTATTAATGGCAAAAAGCAATGTAGAGATATTTCAGCTGCTCCAGCAAATGAGCCAGTTTCAACTGGAGCTCAGCTCAGATGCCTCTATACAAATGCCCACAGCACGGGGAACAAACAGGAGGAATTAGAGATGTGAGCACATCTATGGGGGTATGATATCATAGGCATCACAGAAACATGGTGGGATGGCTCCTATGACTGTTGTGTTGGAATGGAAGGTTACAGGCTCTTTAGGAAAGACAGGCACGGTAGGCAGGGAGGGGGAGTTGCTATTTATGTCAGGGATAGGCTGGAGAGTATGGAACTCTGTCTGGGGACAGCTGAGCAGTCAATAGAGACTTTGTGGGTCAGGGTTAA
>JAOEHY010038271.1:0-11290 GCA_025447955.1 Psilopsiagon aurifrons
CCAACTCCTGAGCAGTGATTTAAACCAAGCTGATGACCAAGCAGAACAAAAGTGAGAAAACTTATGTTTTGAACAAAGCAAAACAAAGCAAGGAATTCATTCACCACTTCCCATTGGCAGGTAATTGTTCAGCCATCCCCAGGAAAGCAGGGCTTGGTCACATGTAATTGTTACTTGGGAAAACGAACACCATCAGTCTGAACATCCTCCCTTTCCTTCTCCTTGCCGCAGCTTTATACGTTAAGCATAGTGTCATATACTGTGGGATACTCCTTTGGTCAGTTGGGGTCAGCTGTATCCCTTCTCAGTCCTTGTGAACCCCCAGCCAAATCACTGGTGGGGTGGGGTGGGGTGAGAATCAGTAAAGGCTTGATTGTGTTTAAGCACTGCTCAGCAGTAACAAAAGCATGCCTCTGTTATCAACACTGTTTCCAGCACAAATCCAAAACGTAGGCCCATAGTAGCTTCTATGTAGATTAGCTCTACCCCAGCAGAACCCAGGGCATCCTGTCAGAAGGTCTATGCACAAAGTAGACCCTCTCCTGAGAGGGAGAGTTTACATTTCAGGGTCTCTGGGTGGCACCTGCTGTCAGATATTCCCCTTCTTACTCTTGATCTGAATTTTCCCTTGCTAGTGTTGTAGTCTGGACTATGCACAGCAGGACCACAGTATTCTAGCTGCTGGAATATAGTTTTGGCAGTTTAATTAAATTTTTGAATGCTACTCCAGAAGTTCCTGAACATGCACTTACCCATTTAGTGGCAGCATTGTTCATGAACATGTGACTCATAGCTTTGTTAGTTAATGAGCATGAGTTCTTATAGAAGCTGTTGATAAAATGATTATTTACTGGTAATTTTCAAGGTCTGTGTGTTGACCCCTAGTTGTACTGTGTCCCAAATAATTCAAACAAGTGAAAGTGTTAAAGTAATGTGAAGGCATTTGTTTTGAACCATTTTATTCTTATTGCGTAGTTAAATATTTTACTGTAGCTAATAAAATCCATAAACATATTAAGGACTTAATTCACTACCCTGTATGTAAACTGTAGGCATGTATTTGCTAGACTAATTTGTATTTTTAAAGGAGGATGTTCAACACAGAGGTCAGCAAGCTGTTCTGACATACACCTTAAAAAGTCATGTATATGTGCTGAAGGTGTACAAAATTCTACAGGAGGCTAATCTGAGAGAACAGTCCTGTGGTTTTTTTTACACATGCATCTCAAATGTACAGGGAGTGATTAATGAAGAATTCTATGATAACATTAGCCAATAGCTTTTGTTCTTTAT
Organism: Psilopsiagon aurifrons; assembly: GCA_025447955.1. Lineage (NCBI taxonomy): Eukaryota > Metazoa > Chordata > Aves > Psittaciformes > Psittacidae > Psilopsiagon > Psilopsiagon aurifrons. The sequence continues at coordinate 1,294 of JAOEHY010038271.1, forward strand.
ACGAAGTACTTTAGAAAGAGGTAGGAAGCAATACCTGTTGCTGGAAACAGGTAGAAGATACTGTTCATTAATCTGCTGACATATCTGTTAAATACTTTTTTTTAAAAAAGTAAGCTTTTGTAATACTCCACAAAGCATCGCAAATATCCCAAACAACTGTTCTTTAATATTCATCAAGATTAATGTTATAACAATCATAGAATACCAGGTTGGAAGGGACCTTAAGGATGATCTGGCCCAAAATTTCTAGGTAGAGAATGATCGCTAAAAAACTCTTATGGCTAAGTGTTCATCTTTTTTTAGTGCTGTCAGTCCCATATTTTAACTAATTCAGTGACTTGTGATGCCATGGTCATGCATTTTCAGCTGGTAGGTGGTAGAACTTCCTTGGAAATGAGCAAGGATTAACATTTAGCTTCTTTCATCATAAACCCCAATAGCACTATGACTATCTGAGGTTTGATGGTATCACTGCAGCTCTTTAGCTAATGAAATCAAGAGCTCTCACTAGTGCTGTTATGGCTCAAAAGCAAGGCTACTGAGCTATGCATGGCTGTGTCCACAAACAAACTTGTGAAAAGCAAAAATTTATAGTTTCTGCACCTGCTGTAGTGCTTTTTAGACTGTACAGCATTAAATCTCTTCTGAATTGGCAGTTGGTTGGTTTAGAATTGGCAGTACATGTAATGCATACCAGAAAAGGAAAACACTATAAAGCTGCATCCAAATGTGTCTAGGGAAAGAAGGTATTTTATGTTTTATCTTTTATTTAATTGGTGTCCAATTCTGTCATTAGTGCTTGACTGGCTCTCTAGCAATTTGTTCTTTGGGGAATCTCTTTTGCTGTGCTTCATTTAACGACTGTCTCAAAGTTCATCGCATTGTTGCTCACTAGGACACAAGAAACAGAAAATAATGAATGGAGCCAAGTGCAGCCAGCAAGTGCAGAAGGTAAAAACATCAACTTCATCTGGAAGTGAGGCACCTCAGGGCATCCCAAAAGAATACACGTCTTCACTTTCAAGCAACACCATTACATAAATGAAAATTAAAAAATAGGAAGCCGATAATGGCAGCAAAATGATGTTGACTAAAGTGAGAAGCAAATCACAATGACCAGAAATTTCAGGTGACACAGTGTAACAAGTAAAAAATGGGAGATTCATCAATATACAGTGCAAGGGAGATCATTATCTTGCAGGCAAAAGAAGTATTATACATATATATTCAAAAATAAAACTGTCAAAAGAACTGTAAGGGGACCCCTCTCTCATTAGTGTGCTATTTTCCTTGAATTTTGGAGATAAAAATGCTGTCTGTATAACATGGAGTTGAATTTCTGGAATTTTCGGTGAAAAACCGTGAATCAGAAAAAGAATAACTTTCTGTGTCAGGTTCAGGAAGAGCAAAGAAAAAAAATAAAAAGGAGGACATGGGTGATTAAGATCATTTCACTGAGGAGCATGAAGCATGTTGTACAATTCCATACTACTAGCAGTTTAATACCCAGAGGTTGTAGCTAGATTCACCCACTAATATTTCAAGGATTACCCCTTTTTACATATAACATTAAAAAATTTGTCTGCTTATTCCATGGTCTGCCTAGCCATGGTCTGCCTACCATGACTTTAGGGACTATACAGCTGTTTCAGAATGTCTTTAATATAATAATACCTATGCAAAAGGGTTTAGAAAATGTTTATTTCCCCTTGTTGTTCTTCTTCTTCTTTCTCCTTTTCTTTCTTTCTTTTCTTTTTTTTTTTTTTAATCCTATTAAATGTCTATAAAATTACCTCTCAATTTAATGTTTCTTAAAATGACATGAGTGCTGAATGGGGACCCTGTTAATCTTGATTTTACTCCTTGATCTTCAACTGGATAACTTCAATTACATTTCTAAAGGTCCTTAAGCCTCAGTCTTACCGTCTGTAAAATAAGAATAATGATATCTCAAAAATATTCTCTAAATGTGGGAATTCATATTATTTAAAGAAATTTACCAATCATATGTAAAATGGACAGGCAGAATGACTCCTTTGTTATTAAATGGACAAGAAAGCAAAAAAAGTAATTTTGTTTCTCATGGTCACTTTTATACAGACAATTGAGTCAGAAGCAGAAAAACCCAGAGTGAGTAAGCAGAAAGTAATAATTCCCTGTAAGCATGTCTGCACTTCACAATGTGAGTAGCCAAGTCAAGAAGACACCATTGCTCTTCTTACAATCCTAACTTTGCTATGTTATATGGTAAGCTCCCATATATGAAGAGGCTGTGAAAGAGAGGAAAGGGGAAACTGGACTATGGTGTCAATGTCTTCTTTCAAGTAGCAAGTAATGGAACAAGAGGAAACAACCTCAATTTGTGCCAGAGGAGGTTTAGACTGGATATTAGGAAAAAATTCTTCACCAAAAGATTATTGAACACTGGAACAAGCTGCCCAGGGTAGTAGGCATCATCCCTGGAGGTATTTAAAGTATGTGTAGATGTGGTGTTTAGGGACATAGTTTGTGGTGGATTTGGCAGTGTTAGGTCAATGGCTGAGCTCAGTGATTTTAAGGGTCTTTTTCAAACTGAATTCTATGATTCTATATTTCAGAGTGCCTTTACGTCTCATCCTTTGTGGTGAGATAACCTTGGCTGGCCACAGGCTGCAGGGTAACCTCTGCTCCACCTGCTGGAGCACTTCCTCCACCTCCTTACTGCCTGCAAAGCTGTTTCTCTCAAATTTCCTCAATTCTCTGTTGAGCATCTTTTTGGCCCCTTCTGAAATATATTATGGCAGAGGCATAACTCTTTACATATATGCCATTGACCAAGTCTGAGACTAAGACTGTATCTAGCTGCACCTATGCTCCTTCTGTAGTTTAGAAAGCAAGAGGGTCTGTTCTGAAAGTCATGACCCAATAGAAAGGTCTCCCTTACACCTTGTGCCTTTGGTCTCTGTATCAGTCATTTTTAGTTTGATTTTAACTGCATTTTCCTTTGCGTATTTTGTCCATGTAATAAGTAATAGAGTTGACCTTGCTATTGAATTTTCTTAAATAGTGCCTTTATAAGTCAAACTGCTCTTTCTAATACTTTAATGGTCACTCTTTGAGCAACCCTAGCCGCTCATTTAATGACAAAAGGCACTATCAACAATGTTGATGCAGGCAGTTTTGACCAAAGCTGGAACTGGCTCTGTCCAACACAGGGGAAGCTTCTGGTGTCTTTGGAGAGAAGCCACCCCTGCAGCCTCCCAGCTACCAAAATCTTGATAAGTAAACTGAATTACAGCTTTGCAATGTAACAAGTCATCCTGCAAAGCTCTTCTTGTGATCCTGTTGCCTTCTTTTCACAAGCAGCGGTACAGTCTGTTGGCTACACACCACAATGCTGCTGTGGCGTGCCTTTAGCCTCCCATCTCTAGCGCTCATCTCCGTCATCTTGCATAGAGTCAGAACCACAGGTATGCTGGGTTTTCTGTAGAAAGGGATTGCCTTTGCTATTTACATTGTTCTGTTCTTCTTCCATCTCCATTCCTTCACCTTGCTGCTTTCAGTCTATAACTCAATATTAACATGTCTTCACCCTTCCTATCACAGCTCTTATTTTACAGCTCCATAGCCTGGTAGTAAATGACATCTATTTATTCACCAAATATTACCGTATAATAAACATGCACAAAGCTTGTCAGTCAGAGTGCAACTGCATCTGCTCAGTCATGCTGCAATACTAGCATTATGGACAGGTAGATCCAGTGGGCTGTTTGAGTGGGTCGTGGTGAAAAATGTATAGCTACTAAGAAAAAAGTTTACAGAGGAAATTGCCTGCTGGATAGGGAAGGATGCCTCAGAGATGACACTCATCTGGAGGCTGCTGTTGCTTCTCTCACAAGCTGGCCACTTGGAAGAGACATTTATTTTTCTCTGTATTGCTTTCTCTCTTGCTCTCTCATTTTTTAATTTTCTCTTCTTCCCCCTCAACCTCACAAGGTGACTTTGAAAGGGTTGTGTGCCATTAGCTTATCAGTTTATCACTGTGGTTTGCAAGACAAGGCATAATAAGTGACATACTCAGTAATTTGTGTAGAAGCTTCTACTACCGTTTGATTATGAGGAGTTCACACACCCTCCTCTGGGCTCAAAATTCTTCTTAACTTCACAGGCACACCTACAGAGTGACATATGTATTTTGAAATTCTAAGTTCTTCCAGCTCCTGATAATAAACAAAATTTTCCATCAGACTATTTTAAGGGATAATTTTATTATATGTTACCATAAACCAATGACAATTATTTAATTTTAGAATAGCACTTACCTGTTCCAAGAGAAACCTGGTGCAAGTTGATTCGAGGTTTTATAGAAAAGGATACTATAAGCAATGTCTGACTACACTTTAGTTATTTACTTAGGTCCCTTGTAATTCTGGACTTATAACTATGAATCATAACACAAGCATATATAAATGATTGAAAAAATTATGTTCATTTAAGAATAAAAGTTATCTTCATAATAGAAATTCCACCTAAAATGTCTGCTTTACTTTTTTTTTCATTTCAGATTTTTGCCTTAAAAAGTAACAATGAAGGTGTCAGTAAATTCATTATTTTCATCAGCCATAGGGAAAATATTTAGCTTTTCCTTAAACATTGCTTCTAAAACATCCAAAATGCTTTCAACTTTAGTTGTTAGAAACTGGAATATTTTTTCAGGTTGGTTTTTTTTTTTTGTTTTTTTTTTGTTTTTCCCTGAATTGACAAAATGTTAGAACCAATCTGATGAAGTGTTATCTTTTTGTGAAATGTTTTGAAAAAGGACAAAAGACTCTACCGCAAGCAATGCTAGAATCAATTTGGGTACCAGTCCTGTAGAGGCAATATTGCTAATTGTAATATTATTTTAAATGTATCTATCTCTGGTGCAGCTCTCTGGTACCTTTGTAGGTGCAATGAATATATTGATACAGAATTTCATGACTTAATTGCTATTCTTCCTTCTCTGTAAAGTGGTTATAAATGGAAAATACTGCCAACTTCTATTCCCTGATGACCTATTAAGTACATGAAAAACTGAGAATCCTCAGCTTGCTTTTTAGTAGTTTGCATCTAACTTATATTTGTCAGGCATTTGACTGTGTGTTCTACTTGAGTTGTGGTGGTTTCAATTGTGACTTAATCAGAGAATGAGCTGCTCAATGCCCATTTTGCACACACAGCTGTATGTTTTGTGGATACATTTGTGCCTGTAAAACTAGACTTCTAGGTTTCTAAAGATTTAATCACTAACAGACATTCTGAAAATGGTTGCAAAGTACCTTGAGTATGGAAACTATCAAAAAATAAGGAATTTTTATGAAATCGAATTTTCTAGTTTTGTAAATTTCCAGTTTTGTGTGAGTAACAGTTCAGATGGGGTTGGTTCAGCAGCAGTTTTCACTGAAATGAAAACTGCATCCAGCTTAGTAGCACTACTGGCATTCTGTCTCACCATGTTGCACATCTGTCATTTTGCTGAGACACTACTCATTTCCCATTTTGATATCATCATAAAAATGTTTGGAAAGGCTATTTTTATTTATTTATTTTTTTTTTTTTTTTTTATGTTTAACAGTAACTTTCTTAACATGACCAATTCTTCAGATATTTTTTAAATACTTTCAAATATAGATAGCCATGAGGTGGCAGTAGTCCATCCTGTATTTGCTCGGTGTTACTGTTAGAAGCATATGCTTGCCTGCCTTTGATGGGCGCAATTATTTCAAATCAGATACAAGACTTTTTTTAAGTTTTCAATTGCCTAGCATTCTGAGTACAGCTCCCATTCGATCAAAGTCTCAAAGGTCTTTGTCAGAACTATAGGAAAGTAAGTAACTACTTTAAAGGTTCCATCCTCTGAAGATAGTGAGACAGGTGCTTAGAAAGTGTATAACTGGGCAGGTATGAGTGACGCTAAGAGAAGCCTTTGATCCTCATGCACAGTGGCAAGACAGGTACATTCTGTTCTCCCAAGCTTAAGCATCCCCTAAAGGCTTGCAGAACCCTGTGGTTACATGCTGCTCTGTGGCTTTGTGAAGTCCATGTCCCCCAGAAACCGCACAATTACCATTGTTATAAATGATTTTTGCTGAAATGAGGATGGGCAGCTAGAACAAGGCCAAGGTCAGACATCACGGAAGTCCCTGTATGGGTAAGCAGGGAAGCAGGGAAGTGTGTGGCTGGAGAAAAAGCTCAATCAATGGACCAATAAACAGGAAAATAAAGTTGAAAAAGGAGCTGAAGGGTAAGCTTATTCTAGAGATTGGATCCTTTTGTAAAGAAATGGACAATATATAAAGCTGAAGGTTGCATACAGCTCACATGATATTTTAGTTCAGGCTATGAAATTAGCAAAATTAGAAAGCTGGTGCTGCAGGTTAGTAAAAGAGCTTGTATGACACAGTTACAATATTGCAATCTGATTCTTTTTTCTAATTAGTCCTAGTATGAACCACTCAGTTGCAGCACCATTTAGGGAGTATCTGAGGCATGGAGAAATGTATTGAATTCTGGTTTAGGACCACACTGAGACCTTGCAGAAGGTGTAGAATTTGCAGTACCATGGCTCCTGGAGTAGATGTTTCTGCATGTGTAGATGTTTCAGGGTGTGGGACAAAAAGGATATGATGTGAATGGGAGTGCAGAAACCTGCAGTAGGAACACCAGATAAAGGTCATCATTCAATACTGATGGATTACCACTGTTGGTCATTACCAGCATCTGTACTGTCAGCTTCTGAACACATGAAGTAAGAGAGCAAGAACTGCAGAAGTATGGGAAAAGTAGGTTACGTGAGTACAGATTTGTTTCTAACCCTAACAGCATCTTCTAGTACCAAGAGCTTGCTTGGATGTAAATTCATGACAGCGCTGTTTACAGACAGTATTGTTAAGAATCTCACAGTAAAATGAAATCTAACTTGTTCAGGGTTGGTTTGGTTATTTCGGGTATAAATAGGGACCCATTAAATTAGGATTATCAGCAGTGACATCTGAAAGCACACAGAGATAAAAAAGTTCCACCTGCATAAGGTAAATTAATAATGTATATGTGCTAAATTGTTTCATTTTATCCTTTTTTTTTTTTAGGGTTGCATTTATGGGCCACAGCATTTGGAGACCAGCTGTGTGATCAAAATATTGTAGCCTTGGCTCACAGCAGGTTGTCATTTCTTTTTCTGAGTTTTCCTGGATGGAGAATTATTAGAATGGAAGCTGCCCATATGAAAGGAACTATTAAAGTAGGAATCATGACTTGCACTCTGTATGTAATTGCAAATAGTTCCTAGGGGAATTAAGAAGATTGTGGCTTAAATAAAGCATAAAACTTTCCATTACATTTTGCTCTACTAATTTTTTGAGGAAAAAGAATTTGGATCAAATCAAAATGAGAATTTTTTTTTTTTTTTTTTTTTTTAGCTTGTGTTTTTAAATTAAAACACTGTAAAAATCTCACTTAAAAGATATTTATAAGGTAACACTTTTTTTCCTCCAATGGTTATAAACATAAACTATTATTTTTCCGTATCAAACTAATTCAGATTTGGATTTTTTAAGATAGGTATTGTATCTGACTGCATTTTTAATGTTCCCAGCCCAAGGTGAATATCCACACTAAGTGTGATTTGTAAGTAAGTTATTCTTGTGATCATGGAAAACTTTGCAATTTCAATCTTTTCCTTAATAATTTCTTTTTAAAAAATTCTAACCTACATAAAAGTAAAAATGCTATTAAGTTTTAAAATCTTATTTGCAAAGCAGTGGCATTCAAATAAAGATATAATTCATATTATCACAAGTAGGTAAGCATCAAATCCTATTCCACAGGAAGCATGTGATGAAACAGTATTCATCTGATCCATGATAATAATCCTATACAAATATTCTGGTGTGTTCTTCTGTAGCATATTTATGATCTTGTTGTGTCTGGTCCAAATTTCTTGACATTCTGAGTACCCTTTTGGGGCAATATGACATCTTGCAGTAATGTACTCTGTGCATGTCAAAAAACAATGCCAATCTGCTTCTGCTACTCTGAGTTTTAAAAGTGGAAAGAGCAGGCTGCTCATTTTTTACCATCTGCAGGATGGTGATGTTTACAATACCAGCTGGAAAAGCAAGCACTTGTACTAAAAGGTGCAGGGAGACAACTGAACAGGAGGAAGAAATTAAAATAAAACCTAACCCAAACCCACTCAAATTTTATATACTAAGCAAGCACTGAAAATAAGATCAATGAAATCTTGGGTTTGATGGTACCCCCAGATCTTACAGGCCAAAATAATCTCTATTCCAGATTTTCCCATTTGTTAGGCATTTGCATACTCCCCTCTCCTCCCCATCTTTTCAGGAATGGATAGAGAAAAGTAGCACTGTAGTTTAAGGTCTGCAACTCAGTAAATACTTTCACTAGAGCTTTTTGCAAATATCTTTTTCCAGCTATTTACTTCTTCCTCTGATTAGTGTAAGGATTTTTGCATAAATATTTGAAGAATCAGGTAGCAAAAATGTGTTTTCCCCATTGGCATGTGAAAAAGAAAGTAAGTTTTGATTAGAAATTATATTTCACTGATGAAACTATCAGAGAAAAATATAAAGATCTTTATAATAATTTCAGATAGATTTTTGAACGTTATGTTAGAAAGCAATTAAAGTTTAGTATAGATTGCTTGTAAAATATGAAGCAAAATAAGCCTTAGTCCTTTCCATTTGCAATGGTGAATTTTTATAAAACCAGGAATAAAAAAATGAATCAAAATCTTATCCTTACTTAAAATAATATCAGCAATAAATATAATTTATTTAATGAAAATCAGACACAGAAGGCTTCTAAATATTAATTTAAGGCTTCTGGGAAATTAACATAATTAAACAATGGAGGATTAATTGCTACTTTTTTTAAGAAAGATGCAGAGGGTAGATTTTGTTCTTATTCTGTACTTCCAGAACTAGTAGTAACTCAAATTCCATGGACGAAATCTGCAAAACTGAACCAGATGAATACTGCAAAAATTGCTGATATATCTGGTCTGGCATAATACCAACAGTTTAACTTACCACCTTGAAGCTTAAATGGAATGTAAAACAAAGTACTTTGTATGAAAGGAAATAAACCTCTGATGTTCAAGTATCTTATAAGATACAAAAAAAATCTTTAAAATAACTCATCTATAAAATGGGAGATGAAAGGTATTAAAATGTTGGCCTTTAAGTGGCATATTTTAACTTCTCTTCTATATATGCTATAACCATGTATATTATACATAAGCATGAAAATATTTGTGTATCTGATCCCATATTGCTTTCTTGCAGGAAATTTTGCAAGTCTCTCTAGCTGAAAGGTGCAAGAGGGGAACACGTATTTGGGAAAGAAAAAGAGAAAGTATTGATGGAAAAGGGAGCAAGAGAAAAAATGAAGATCAAAATACATAATGTTAAGAATGAAACTCTTCTAATTGAGCTCTTCGAATACCAAAGTAGTAGAAAAAAGATAGATAAAGAGTCAGGGGTCATTTTTATTCTATACAGAATTAATGATATAACTGAAATTTGAGATGGATGTCTATGGTCTTTGATACATTCAACCATTACGACATCAATGAATGCAATATCAGGAGATAGTCCTACTCCTTTAAACTTCCTTAAAAAAAGATTAAAGATTAACATTCCATAGTTATAACATTTTTCTCCCAAAACCCACTTTGCATTGTGAAATATATTTTGCTACATGAACAATACAAAAAAAGAAACCCAAACATAGAGTCTGAAGGATTTTCAGTGTAATGAAAGAACTGCTCAATTTAGTTAAGCTATCTTCTTTCAGCATTTTTCTACTACAAAAATGTTTTTTCTACATTTTCCTTAGTTTTCTTAGAAAGTTTAAAAAAAAATAAGAAGAAAGAAATACTAATTTTTGACCACTTATGAAATTTACACCTCTCCCATCATCAAAAACCTACTTTTGAGGACATAACGGTTAT
>JAOEHY010038274.1:0-15108 GCA_025447955.1 Psilopsiagon aurifrons
AGGCTGCGTGGAGACCTCATAGCAGCCTTCCAGTATCTGAAGGGGGCCTGTAGGGATGCTGGGGAGGGACTCTTCATAAGGGATTGTGGTGAGAGGGCAAGGAGTAACGGGTTCAGACTTCAACAGGAGAAGTTTAGATTGGATATAATGAAGAAGCTCTTTACTGTTGGAGTGGTGAGGCACTGGAATGGGTTGCCCAGGGAAGTTGTGAATGCTCCATCGCCAGCGGTGTTCAAGGCCAAGTTGGACAGAGCTTTGGGTGACATAGTTTTGTGCATGGTGTCCCTGTCCATGGAAGGGGGGGGTTGGAAGTAGACGATCTTAAGGTCCTTTCCAACCCTGACTATTCTATGATTTAAGTTTTCACCATTTGCTCACGCTTGGTAAATGTTAATCAGGGTTTAGACTTCCATAAATCTCTGCAGTTTCCATGTGCATTAAGCAGCGCAGTGGCCTTGCGTCCTTCCCCAACTTACCCCTCAGCCAGCGATGGGAAACCAGGGAGGACTGCCTTTCCTGTATCCATACAAATCCCTGGGTGCTTTTTTCTGCAGTGTGTATGGAGAAATTAACGTATTTGAATGCAGAGGAAGAAGAAACTGACTTGGATTTAGGAAAAGAGAAATAAGTAGGTTGGTAAGACTGATTTCAGAGACAAAAAAAGAAAATCTGTGACTGAGATTTGAGGAAGAGAGGAACTGGGGACCAGTAATAAAAAGCAGTAGAGAGGAAGGAGAAAAAGAAGATGGATCTGATGAGGAACTGCAGTGTGGAGAGGAGGACTTAATGCGATATCGGAACAGCAGATAGATCTCTGAGGGTATTGAAACCTGGGGAGAGATTCAGTGTGAAATAATAATACCTAATTTAGCTATCCACTTGTAGGTGTTTACACAGGTAACAGATCTTTAAGCCCTCATTATAGCCAACAACACCTAAACAGCAGCTAAGCTCACCCTAAAGTAGACAGTAAGACTCAATTGCCCCAAATGGTCTAGAGCTATTTGAGATGCTGTAGGCTAACTCACCTAGCCTTTGGTAAGACAAGAGTTTACTTTGAATTCTATGAATACATATCCAATGTTGTATGGCATCTTAAAATGTGCTAGATGGTCAATTGAATTATGCCATAGCTCAAGAACCTAAAGCTGTACTGACTCTCAAAAGAAGCTTATGGGAGGGTCTTTTTGGAGACTTCTAAGGGCTGGCACCTGTGTTCAAATGCATAACACAGTTGCCTAAGCATAGGTGTCAGATCCCAGTGAAGATGCTCTAGGCTATCTATCCTGGAAGTCCTGTCCAGTCCAGCATTCCTGAATTTTTGAGCCAAAATGTTAAACAAATCCCTTCTGTGTGGATAAGTCTTCATTACCTTCATACAACTGCTGATCAAAACCACTTTTGGCCTGCATCATGATCAGTACATTTGTCTTTGCATCTGATCTATAGCACTCCAATATAGCCAAATTAAAAAACAGGATAGATATTTGTGATGTGTGAGTCTCATAATGGTATTAGGACAAGAAGAACAGTACTTATTTTCAAAGAATTGTGTAGTCAGTCAATGAAAATTTCTGGCCAGCAAGTAGGAAACTGGTAGTATTTAATCACAGCAACTAGCAATTTAGGTGACAGCATGTACTGTGTTTATGTAAGCACATACGTTCTCCAGACATTTTAAAGAATATCTAATTCCCGTAGTGATTCCTCTAGGTTAGCATGAGCAAACCTCTGTCTATTAGTGAAATCAAGTGTGATAAAGCTATTGTGGGTTTTGGATACCAACTTGTATCTAAACTGAATTTAATTTTTCTTCAGTACTTTTTAATAGTTTTGGTGTTTTTTTTGTTGTTTATTTTTTAGTAGAAAAGGATACTGATCTAATGTACACCTCCATGTGGATTGTAGTTTAAAGGTTACCTGAGGTGTACCTAAACTACCAAAATAATTTGGAGCCAGTGTGCTGTGTATCTTGCTGTTTGCTGATTGAAGGGGTAACTCTTAATTTAAGATCTTTCTGACACAAAAAGTTTATTTGAGATGCTCGCTCTTAAGCTAAGTGCTTATCCCTCAGAAGGCATCACTGTCTGAATTCCCTGAGCTTCCTAGTGCTTACTGTTACTATAGAAAAAATGGATGATTTAATTCCCCAGGCCATAAGGTAGATGTGTTTGGGATGGAACCCTACAACAGCTCTTGGAGTGCTCTAGGAAAAGAGAAGACAATTTTCCTCACAATTTTCTGAAAGGAAATGAAAAAAAAGATGTTTCTAGATGTCATTGTGGAGATACTACTTTTGTTCGTTATGAGAGAAGGAATGACAAGAGGGTAATGAATGTTAAGAAGTACTTTGATGCATGGCCTGCTTTGACGTATTGTTTTTATTGCTTTTGTTTGGATTGTCTTCATGTCTACAGATCATGGATTTATGGATTATGGATTTATGGATCTCATTTGGATCATTCATTTCTGTGTACACAGATCATTTAGCTTTCAAGTACAAACCTTGAGAAATGGTTAGTGCAATGAATGGACTAGATACTATCTGTACCAGGAAGTTGGGCTTGTCACTGTTATGTATTAGAATACATTTGTTCATTTCTATCCTGGCTATGTCAGCTGGAGTCCCCAGGGCACATGTAAGGGATGCTTGACCAAGGTATTGAGGTGAGGCAGGAGCAAATACAGAGAGATCCTGCGTGGAATAATCCTGAAAATAAACCCGGAAGTTCCACAGCTCAGCCTCAGCACAATCTCTCCTTGCTGAATTCATCCCAAGACTTTCAGCTCTTCAGTTGGAAATACATCTGCTGCACAGCCACACCCTCCCTGCCACTTGAGATCTTAAAGACATCTGTCATAGCCTCGTCAGTCATCTCTCCTCCCATCAGAAGGATCTGCATGTATTAGTTTCTTATACAGAAACATGGTAATCCCTTGGTTCTATGTTGTTATTCTTTGCATCTTTTGTTATTCATGTTTTGAGTTGAGTTGAGCAACAAAGAATGCAATAATGAAGGTATGGATGCAGAAAGACTTTCATAGTGGCTTTGTTTTATTCTCTGTTCCTTTGCTGTCACTGATACCTAATTTATGCCCATACTGTGTATGGAAATGATGTTTTACTAATACTCCCTATAAGTGTGATATCTTCTTTCTAAAAGATGATAGTCAAGACAGAGCCCATCACTTTGCACCTAAGGCCAAAATTGTTGCAAGTATTTTAAATCCTTTACATATGCTTTTATTGATATTTACCTGCCCAATTTTATTGTCCATTCTGCAAGGTCCTTCTGCTGTTTTTTACAGTCACCTGTCATCTTAAATATCGTGAGAGCTTACCACAAGCAAATGCTATCACTTTGCTATTCATCCTCTTCTATGATCATTTAAGAAGCTACTGAACAGCACAGACCAAAGCAGAGCTCACTGTGGGACTTCATCAGCCCCTACTATGAAAACTGTCTGCTCATTTCAACCACATTCACTCTTTTAATCAGTTCCTCAGCTATGTGACAGCTTTTTTTCTTATCCAATAGCAACTTTGTTTACTTGAAAGTTGCTGGGGGGAAAACTTGTTGGCATTCAACTGTCGTTCACTGCTGAGTATTTTTCCAGTTTTCATTTTCAAACTCCTTATATTCATAGGCCTTACAATGATCTTCATAAATCTTTGGAGTTGTTGGGAGCCAGAAGGATTTCTCTCTTTAACAAGCTATGAAGAACAGTGCATGCTGTTAAAGACTTACATTGCCCATCTTGCGAATATTTATGCCTATTAATTGCTAGATATGCTTACATTGGTCTTCTCATCAGTATACAAACGTTATTGGATTTACTTTTGTTGATCTGAAGTCTCAGGGCTGCTGTTGGTTTCTCAGAACCAATTCTAATACCCCTCTTACAGCGCTTGCCCTGCAAAGACACAGGTGAAGGGGAAAGTGTCTTTTATAAGCTTTTTTACTTCTATTCTTCCTGACTTAGGACTATGGGCTTTCTCTGCAGAAGAAGTTGAGAATTTGAGCTTCTACACTGATTAAACCAGGCTTGTTCAAGTTTAAAATCTTTGTACTCTCAGTTGAAGAGATTATTTTGAGAAGATATGCGTCAAAGCTCTGGCTAACTTCTGTTCCTGTTGTAGTAAGTTATGCATCAATTTGAGTTTCTCTCTCTACAATGTTGCTTTCTGTGGAATCAGCTTGGTCTGCATTTGCAGCTTCTTTTCCAATAGAGCATTTCAAACTCTCATTTTCTTTGTCCAGGTTTTTATCAATTGAACTCTGGGAATTTCTTACACCAGTATGGAATATACAGTTTTTCACTAAGCTGTTCTGCACCCTACCTGTTTTGATATGAGTATGAATTACACAGCAATTGACCTTGGTATCTGCTTAGTCTATGAGCTATGCAGACTGCCAGGACTGTGTTTTGTCCTCTGTATGAATAGTGAATCACCTCACTTCTCTGGCTTTTGTACAAAAACATGTTTTCCTAGGGGACCCATTTGCATTGATTCCAATAGTCAGGGTACCCTTCACTTTTCTATTCTGCTGACATGCTCTTTGCACTCCTCATAGTTTGTACAGTGATCTCCAGTGCCTTCCAGCCTGCTCCCTGCATGTCGTCTGAGTGCCTTTTGCTCTCTGTGCCGTGCTACTGCTTGAAAATTTGGCAGCTCTGAAATCTTTTCTGTGTAACTCTCCAAGAGCTGATGATACAGCAGGTTTCACTTGCTTAATTGCTTGAAATCTGCAGGGATGAATTCAGAGGTGTGCAACATAGAGACATGGGATTGGACTGAAAATAGAGGGTTACAGGACCTATGCTGGCCATAGACATCATCTGTGCCCTCCTGAAATTTAACTGCTCTTGTATCCCAAAGGTGGCTGAGAACGACAGTCTTATCAAAGCAGCCCTTGGAGCTGCACTGGCAATTGCCTATGCCACACCTGTGGTGTGTGTGCACTACAGTCCTTGGTAGCACTGAACTGGGAGGCCAATGTAGGCAGCATGGCACCTCATCATTGTGCGCTGTTGGTAGAGGGAGCTGGTGACTCTCATTGTCAAAAATGAGCATCCACAAGTCCCTCTGCAGTGTAGTGTGACAATCCCCAAGCCAACAACGTGGGTAACAAAGGGAGACACAGAGGCAATTTCCAGCTCTAAGGGAACACAGTGGAGCAGTCCACAGCATCCCAGTTGGAGCTGAGCACATGCACACTCCTCTGCTGGCTCAGAGCCACCTGACCAGCTGTGCTGTCTTGTGGTGCCAAGTTATTTACTGCTGTTCCTTTGCCAAGCTCAAGCCAAAAGAGATGGATGCTTATGACCTTGAGCAAATTATTATAGTAAAGCAGGTCACTTGAAAGGTGACCATGTCATGACACCCGCAAGTGCAGTGCACAGAAGGGAGCAGCAGCTGAAGGGATACAATAGTCATATCAACTGAAGCTGTAGCCCCAATTATTCTGTCTCTCCCGCTGTGGTTTGCAAGGGCTGCTTTCTGTGATAGGGGCTGATAAGTTCCTTAGCTTCAGTCCAGCATAAATCCCTCCTGAGCTAAAGCTACTGAGTTTTGACAAATTTGTGATCAGAGCTGAGATTAACTTGCTGCAACCTGTCATGGTGGTTTTGCTTTGCTTTGGATGGAGTTATGTGACCCTGAAGCAACATGCTGTGGATGAATCCCATACTCTGCTGAAACCTTGTAGATTCATGTTTATTCATTTGAAATTTGTCTTTTCAAAAGTAATTTTCTTCTAAAATTGTTAATGTATTCTGATAGCTGTTGGGAATTTAATGGTGTCATTTTCCTTGCCTTGCTGGGAGGGTTATGTGTCACTTATAATGTACACAATATAGTGCTTAAAAGGTGTGTTTTTTTCATTATTATAGGGAGCTTGGAGAAACAGCAAGGCTGAGAAAATTAGCTGTAGATAGCCTCCAGAGATTTATGCAGCTCAAAGATTTTGTAGTCTCCTTTTGCTGAGATTCATTAGTAGTGTTGCACGCTTAGTTACACTTCCATCTCTGCCTGCTGATCCTGAATCGTGGTATCAGAGAAAGGTTACAGTGCTCAGTGTCTAGTGTTGCTGGAAAAGTCAATGAACCCAATCCTTCAAGTGCCAAGCCTGCTCAAAGAGTCTGCTGTCATTGCAGGTTTGCTGGTGTAATGCATGGAGGGAAGCACTTGCAGTGGCTGTAGTTCAGAGATGCTCTGGTGCTGTCCAGTTTATTCCAGGCACTGCTTTTTCCAAAAATATTTTTAAAATATATGGTGGCTATATGAACAGGCAAACAAAACATTTCCCTTCATCTCTGCTCCGTTTAATGGTTTCCTAGGCTGTTACTTTCCAGCTATTCCAAGAAAACTGGGATCCACTGTTGCTGTGAGCTACTGGATATCTCAGAGATGTAAGGCTACTTTTCAAGGCAGGATGTTCATTGATGTGCTCATGCAACTTACTCTGATTTCAGAGCCTATTTTTTTGCTTGTTATCTCTATGCTTCCTTTTTCTGAAGACCAAATATGTGATTGCATTTTTAGGGAATAAGCGCTAGAGTCTGAGTCCTTGCACAGGTACGCTGTGTGAAGCCATTCAGCTAAAAGCACCAACAGCTTATGCACATCTGTGGGGCTTACTCTGAATTCCCCAGTATCTTTTAACAGCAACCTTTTCATTACCTGATTAAAATGGTGTTTACAGAAATAACATTCAAAACCTTTAATAATACTATTGAAAGAAATGAACTTTCTGTTTCCGGAAAAGAAAATCCATCCAAATTTCTAGCAAACAGCTCTTCTGAGAGCAGGATGTTTACATTTAGCTCACAATATAGGTAAAATGATCAAAAGGTTGAAGCAAATTCGAACAGTTAAAATTGAAAAGCAATGTAACTATTCTAGATTGCATAATTTGATAGGCAAAAGCCCATGCTTAACATATTGCTATAACATTAACTTAACCAGACGCACTACAGGAAAAGTTCATTTAGCTCTGAAGTCAGCAACAATAAACCATCAGTGTTTTCAGCTTAAGGCAAATAGGAGAACAGGGATGAAAGCCCTAGGATTCTGAGTAGATTTGTCAGAAGAACAAGAAGGATCAAGTCAGTAGGGCAAACTGGGGGCGTGCCAAAGCTTGGGACACTCCTTTGTACAATGCACGTGGGCAACTTCTGTAATAGTGTACTTATATTGTAATAGACAGTCCAAAGGTGCTGAACTGAGTCATGTAACCCAGGTCAAGGGTAGAAGAAAGGTGCGTTCCAGCTACATGGACAGTTTTCACTGCAGTGGTAACCTCTACTCAGGACTGGTGAGACCATACCTGAAGTGATGTGTGCAGTTCTAGGCTCCCCAGGGTAAGAGAAACATAGACATTCTGGAGGGTCCAAGGAAGGGATTAGAGCACGTCACACGCGAAGAAAGCCTGCAAGAGCTAGGAATGGAGTAGAGAAGACTCAGGGGGATCCCATCAATGTGGAACAATCATAATGAGAACAATCATTTGTCACAATGAGAACAACCAGCCATTGGAATAATCTTCCCAGGGAAGGGGTGGGTTTCACGTCAGGTACTTTTAAGATTTGATTAGACAGGATGCTGGAACATCTAGTCTAGGTCATGCTTGCATAAAAATGTTGGACCAGGTGATCCCTGAGGTCCCTTCCAGGATGGTATTCTATGATTCTGTAATTCAATATACGTAAATGCCGGCCCATGGCCATTCATGCTACTCTTTGATGCCAACCTCAAACCACAAATTGATTTTCTGGCTTGACCTTGGCTCCTGCCTTATCCCTGTATCTCTGCCTGATGATCACTGGTCATGATTCTAACACTGACCTGCAGACTGACTTCCCAGATTGATCTCAGACCTGCCTCATCACAGTAATATTGCGTTATTATCTGTCACTTTTGTTGGACTGGCCACCACATCAGGAGCTGTCCTCCTTGCTTCACTTACATACTGTGGGATGTGCCACTGCTAGTGGGGGCTTTTCCCTACCCACCCTGGGATCCCTCACAGTTCCCAGCCTCCAGAGAAGAAGCCCTGCTCTTTCTGTCCCTTAATGTGCATTCAGGTTCTTGTGCTGCCCTGTTCTGTGTGCCCTGAGAGCCTGCGCCATGCAGAGAAGACAAGCTGCCTGAAGATCAGCTGTCTCTCTTCAGTTTCCCCAGAGGCAAAAGTTGTCACATCCACCCAGTTAAACATACTTGTAGCAGAAGGAAGAACATGCATCTGTGGCATGTGAATGTTTCACAATGTAGTCTGAGTGTTCCTTTCTTGGGTAAATATGCGGGAAGAGGCAGAAGGGTCTTTTGATATTCAAAACGTGGATCAAATCGCCCTCACAGACTGGATGCGGCAACAGGCATCAGGGACCATGCAAGTTTGGAAGCATACACATAGACATGGACACACAGAATTTAAGCTGATTTCTTGTCAGCATACTCCAAGCACAGAGGGCAGAAGACTGCACCATTTAACAGACCTGAGAAGGTTGCAGTATTAGGAAGATCAGCAGTTCCCCAGAATGATTTTACACAATGAAAGAGACCATCACAAGGTCTATCCACAGAGTATACTGGGAGTCTACACTGAGTTGCTGAAGGGCTCCGACAGTTTCAAGTCCTTTATAGAGATTGTATCTAGAGCATCTCCATGTTAATCTATTTTCTACCCTTGAGTTACTAGATGCTCTCCACTCCACTCTTTCTGAAGAAAGGAATTGTGGAAGGATGTGGTGCTGTGCTTGGACCTAAAGGAAAAATATTATCCAGCTCCATATAACTTAAATAAAAACATGAGACATCACCCTGTAGGGATGCTTCCTATGTGTGATGTACTCAAAACCTCATGAGCTTATACGTGTGCAAGTGATGCAAACCACCATTTTTGTGTTAGAAATTCCGACTATACCACCAGATGTCATGACACTTCCTCTACACCTTCCAGCTATTCCTGATAATTTGTCTATCTCAGGTTACTGAGCAGTTTGTTGGAGGTCGCAGACAAGAATTTTGTGCAGTAAACCCCAGTTTTTGAGTAGTGGCAAAGAAGTAGATTGTGCCTAGTTGGTGTGCAGAAAAGACTGAAGAGATCAATGAGGAACTGAAGCACTGAATTCAGAAAAGTTAATCTGTTCCTATCTTGCAAAAAGCAGCAAAACAGCTAAAATGCAAAATGGACAGGCAAGGAATTAATTTTCTGGAATATCTGGAAGATGACTAGAATTTGTGGCTGCATGATATATTCAGATATAAGCCTGAGGACTTACAACATACATAATTAAGTGCTGTAACAGAGAGATGAGTAAAACATACTGGAAATAATTAGTGAATTTTCCTAGATCAGGCTAGTAAATTATTTAATAATATTCCTCCTGAATTCTATGTTTTTACATCCAAGGCCTCTACATTTGGTGGAAAGACTCATGCTGACCTCAGTGGGCTGTGGATCAGGCTTCTTACAAATATCAAGTTAGGTTTTTAATCTTCTGGAAGATTTTAAAATGTATGGACTTGGGATTTTTAATTTTCTTTTCAGTTAAATAATTATCTGCTTTAGTTTTTAAAATTCTTGCAAGTCAACATTAGTGCTTTGGAGTAATATTCAAAAAGCTCATGAGAAGATCTACATGTGTGAGTCTAAAATAATTAGTACAGCCTGGAGTACAAAATCAATTCGTTTTCTTTATCCCTTGCCAACAAACAGATCGTGCCTGCCCAGAGGTTTTCTTTCTTCCGCACTAATAGCCAGAGAACTTCACCAGTTTGTTCATAGTCAAAAGTATCTGAATTCTGTTGTGCCCTGCAGCAAAATGAAATAACATGTCTAGGGCTTCAAATTGCCAACTGATATGAAACTGTGGTTGGAACATAAAGCAATGCCGTGATTAGAAAGCATCCCTCTCTCCCTGTCTATCTTAAAAAAATAAAAAATTAAAGAAATCACATCACTCAGGAGGAACAGAAAACTTTTCAATGGGCTTTTTTTCATCTGATAGTGAATTACCCTAACAGCACTTTGCAGGATTCCATTTACCGAGCTCTGCTTTGAACTGGTATGCCACTCACAATTGCTGCTGTCCTCTATTCGTGCTTCATAAAGAGCAGGAATCTGGTGGTGCTAAACATCCTAATTGCACACTGTTATTACAATTACCTCTGGAACAGATATGTCCCATAAAGGTTTTAAAGTTTTTGTGTTGTCATGGGCATATTTCTCCATAAAGACAAGCATCACTGCCATATCAGAAGAAATCTGTTTCAAGAAGAGCAATATTGTGTAACTTAAAATTATATAGGCCAAAAGATGTCTCCTCACATATAGCAGATCTTCTCTAATTTCTTGGTCATGGGTACCAGCTAGGGCAGTTTTGCCCTGCTTAGAATAAAGTCCTTTTAGTTGACCAGAATACAGATAATCTTTTGCTCATGACATTATTTTCTACATGTTTTAAATGCTTCCTGCAGTCAGCTGAATGACTAAAACTGCTGTAAAAAAACACCCAGAAACTTTATATATCTCCAAGATTTGTGTTGTAAAACCTAACCATAAACTTCTGTAACATAATGCTTCCATGAAACAGCCAAGGAAGTTCATTCAGTGGGAGATGAGTCATTTCTGCTCCCTTTGAGCTACTCAGATCTCATAAATCTTTTCCAAAGATTTAACTCTAGCTCAGGAGGCAGGGGTTTCTGTTCTAGGGGCACAAGGCTTCAAATATCCCTGCGTACTGGATTTCTGTGAACCTATCAGGGTATTTGCTCTCCAGCACTCCTTTTGATGGCACAGATCTAGCAGGAATCCTGCACTGGACTCACTCACTGTCTATGCTCCAGGCAGTCTGGTCTACAGCAAGTTCTTCCTTGCACACCTTAAGTCTCTGTGCAAAGTCGAAATGTTTTCCACTCAGCTTAAGAAAGGCTTGTTTACAATGCCATTCTCAAAGTGCTAGCTGCTGTTTCCTAAGCAAATAAAAATAATTGTGGTAACAGGTATATCATATTAGAAAAAGTTGTCAAAATAATTTGGGAGAGTGTGTTGGAAGTACTGAAGAGAGATTATTTGCCTGCATATCCCTGAGCACAAAAATATCTACTGTAAGTTGTTCAAGACAGGTTTTGTACTGAGTTGTACTTCAAAGCAAGAACAGTAAGGAGACAGAGAGTGTGATTCACTCATGATTTTGGATATCTCCATATGATCTGTATTTGTTGCATGTATATGCCTGCACTTTGCCATACTTAGCAGTGTCTGGGAATGTGCATTTTTTAAGTACTGATCATGGAAATGTGATCACACTGTCAATGCAAGGTTATTATTGCTGGCATTTTTGTAGGTGGATTTGTCAGATGCTCACAAGGTGGATAGCCTATGGAAACATTGGACTTTGCTCCTTAAAAAAGATATTGCTGTGTATAACAAGGCAGGCGCTTTCAAGAGCAGTGAAGAATCTGCAGAAACATTGTGGTAGTGCTGGTTATGAAAGGACATTGCTTTATCATTTTACCTATTTTTTCCATGCTTTATATACCTTGATATTTTTACCTTCTTTTACTTAACTATCCCTTTAGCCTTATCTGCTGGAAAGACTTGACGAAATGTAGGGCAGCAAAGTGAAATTTGTAATTGTTTTGGGGCCATATTACTTGCTGCAGCCTATTACCATGTCTGAATTCAGGAAAGGATTGACTTTCTGAGTGTGCTGTGACAGAACACATAGTACCAACCCACAAAAGCTTTTTGCTAAAATGCATACTTGAGAGTACAGAGGTGTAAGAATTATATGTTGAGAAATTAGTGCTTTGAAAATGCATACCTCGTGTGTTTTTCTGATGTGTAAACATTTTTTCAGGGTTTGGCTGTGATCATTGCTGTCTTCAAAGGTAGAATATTCCTTAATGCTTGAAGAACACCTTGTCTGCCTATTTCTAGGAACTCCTGAAAATGCTTGGGGAGGTGACCACTTTGTTTCACTCAGGAGATGCAGCTCAATCACAAATGTGAGTTAGCTCATGCTTGTAGCTTCTGGTAATCCAAACAGCAGTATCCATCAGCATGGAAAAGGAGTGCTGCTTGCCTGGAAATGGAAATTCTAAAGTAACCTGGCGGCAGAGGGCATGGAAAAGGTCAGAATTTATTTTTCTGTTTTTCTTTAATTCCTTTGTCCATGGGACTTCAAAATGTCTGTGAACATGCTCCTAAAAACAGTCTCTTCTTCATCTAGGCCTTTATTGATAAGACTGACTTTAGGAATTCTGAGTTCCTGAGACATGGGAGAAAGTCTGGAGTAAGACCTATGCTTGATGGAGGAAGATTAAGTTAGGGAACATTTAGACAAACTGAACACATGAAACTCCATGGGGCTTGATGGAATATATCCGCAGTTGCAGAGAGAACTGACTGGTGTCTTTGCAAGGCCACTTTTGATTATGTTTGAAAGATAGTGTTAATCTGGGGAGGTTCCTGAGGTCTGGAAGAAAGCAAGTATCTTCTGTAAGGGCAAGGAGAACCCAGGGGAGCTCTAGGCTCAGCAGCCTCACCTCGATCCTTGGGAAGGTGATGAAGCAACTAATTTCTGGAAACCATTTCTAAACATATTTGGAACAAGAATGTGACTTGGAGAAATCAACATGGATTTATGAAGGGGAAATCATGCTTGGCCAACTTGCTAGCTCCTAACTAGGGTCTTTAGAGGAACTCCATAATAAATACTAGCCCTTTACAACGCGTGTTTGTTACTTTTGTTCACTGATGTGAAACTAGAGGCCTTGATTCTCCTAGTTTTATACTTTACAAGTTTCAGTGCAATCTGAAAGTCACAAATATAATACATAGTGTTAAGACACACTTCTGAATAATATATGTCGTATTGTATCTAATTCTTCATCTACACTACATGGGGTCAGTTCAGATTGTAAACTTTCAAAGCAGGGAGTGTGTTCATTATTTGGCTGCAAAAAGATATTTTGTGTTTTATACTAAATAGTGACTCTGGCATGTATTCTTAGAACCACAGGCACATTAAACGGCTTTGCACTTTGCAGAAGTATACTCTGCATGAACAACTCCTGTCTGCTTCTGTTTTTCTTTCTGGTTCATCTGCACATGAGCAGATAGCCAAGTTGCAAATTCTCAGCTGTCTCTCAAGGACAGGCTTGGTTACTGTGTGCACTAATCCACAAACACCATGCCATGCAGTTCAGCCTGCTCCGCCGGCTCCTTCTGGCTCCAGGAAATCTGAGAGCTGACAAGACATCTCCAGGGAGGAAGGCGTGTGAGTCAGGATCTCTCTCACTACTTCCAAGAAGAGGGATTAAAAGGTAGTCTTCTTTTCCCTTCTGTGGGTAAGTGAATAATTTAAGATGTTTTTTTCCCCCTTTCTGCTGGCACATCGTGTCACATGTGTACACCTATGTGTGTCTCATTAAGTAGGAGCCATACTGAAATGAAATTGTCAAGGCAGTGATCTTTCAATTCTAGGAAAAATTAAAACCTCCAAGGCAAAAAGCACTTGGTAATTAAGAACCAAACTTTAACATTTGCAGATTATGCTGATGCGGGAGTGAGGGAGGGGTGCCTGGAAGCTGTTTCCCTCCTGTGGCTCCCAGCTCTCTTAGAAGCTTTTTGCTCCACAAGCCTCATATTCTGTAATTTTGCTTTCACCTGCCCTCCATGTTCTCCCCCTTTTTTTTTTTTTTTGTGCTTTTTCACTTTTCTTGGAAATAGCTCTCTCCTTTCTGTCTGTTTTTTGACACTTTTCCTGCCTGCTGCTGCCTCCCTCCTCCCCCTTGTCCTTCTGTCCCTCCTTTTCCTTCCACATCCAGCGCTGGTTTTCTCCTGAGTGTGGCACACTTCTCCCCTTTAGTTGAGTCCCTGTGACAGGATTGCTGTTCAGGACTGGAGCTGTCTTCTGACAGAAACCTGTTCATCCCAGGATGGTAATAGAGGGCTTAGGAAGACCAAGAAGTGGCCCGGAAGACCTGACTTCAGTTTTCAGCCCCAGCGTTGTCTTGCAGCAATGTGATGCTCACCTATGTGAAACATCATGCTCTTCTTATGGGCTCTCAGTTTGCTGCCTAGCTGTTTCATCACATATTCCTTGGGTTTGGATCAAGAAAAGAGGAATTGCTGAAAGACTAACTGCAGGAGGAAGAATCATAGAATAGTTAGGGTTGGAAAGGACCTTAAGATCATCTAGTTCCAACTCCCCTGCCGTGGGCAGGGACACCTCACACTAAACCATATCACCCAAGGCTATGTCCAACCTGGCCTTGAACACCACCAGCGACGGAGCATTCACAACTTCCCTGGGCAACCCGTTTCCAGTGCCTCACCACCCTTACACTAAAGAATTTCATCCTCATATCCAATCTTTCAGCCTGACAAAATCAGCCTTACAAAGGACCAGGATAAAAAATATTAAGTTGCGTTTGGACACACTGGCTTAATTTATACAGGTTTATGAAGAATGGTATCTTTCTGATATATTCTAGAGGAAAGGCTCCCCAGCATGTAGATATTACATATACACAGAATAGTATTTTTAAAGTTCTGTATATATGAGTGACAAAAGAAAAATTGATTTCAGCAAAGCAGGAAAACCAGGTTGGAAGATATCAAGAAAGGAGAGGAGAAAGTTCTTTCTCTGAGTAAATTACCATACTGCAAGGGGGTGATATTGTGTCATCAACTTCAGAAGTCTTGTTCTCAGAGCGCTGTGGGGTTTAGAAATCCCTGCTGCTACTGCTGGAAGATAGAAGAAAAATCAATATTTCACCAAGGGAAGCCGATGGCAAAGTTCAGCATAGCTGTAGATACATATTTGTTAAAGGTGGGAACACATTTTATTTGAAGTCTACTTTGTGTTTCAAGTGCTTTTGTTACAATCCAGAGCCATGCTATCTCTTGCTATTGAGGTACCAAAGTTAGCTCAGAGCAGAAACTAGCCCCAAGTTTTTTGTTGTCTTTGTTCATTCCTGAGTGAATTTTATTTAGGTCTCTCATATCTAGGGAGTCAAATTTGAAGTCACTCATTGAGTTGGGCTATTGGAAGATGAGCAGTAAGTCAAAAGAAGTAGTAAATATATTGTTA
>JAOEHY010038276.1:2791-41205 GCA_025447955.1 Psilopsiagon aurifrons
TGCTATGAGGTCTCCACGCAGCCTTCTCTTCTCCAGGCTGAACAGACCCAACTTTCTCATCCTATCTTCATACAGGACGTGCTGCAGTCCCATGATCATCCTCGTGGACTTGTTCCAACAGTTCCATGTCCTTTTTATGTTGAGGACACCAGAACTGCACACAGTACTCCAAGTGGGGTCTCAGGAGAGAGGAGTAGAGGGGCAGGATCACCTCCCTCTACCTGCTGGTCATGCTCCTTTTGATGCAGTCCAGGATATGGTTGGCTTTCTGAACTGTGAGCCCATACTGCCGGCTCTTGTTACCATTAGCCATTTTTTGTCAAGGAAAGGAAAAGTCAGTCTGCATATGTCAAATGAATCTTAGGGTAAAGCCATAGACCATAGTCATGGAAAACTGTTGCTGTATTAAAAATTGTGATTTCTCCACTGAAAATGGATCTAAAAGAATTTGCCTTTCAAGGGAGCATATGGTGCTGCAGTCCAACTGCTGTCACTAGCCGTAGGTCAGCAACTGTGGGCAAGTCTGCACCAGTAAATAGTTAGACATTTGACATAGGCCGTTTTTCCTTTCTCCCTCTCTCTGTCTGCATTCCATATAAAAAACTATATGCACATATTCTATATATATATTTGCATTTGATGACATATATATATGCATTGAATTGACTTTCTGTAAGACAGTGTAAGACACTAATCAATCAATAGTCCCCACCATATTAGGATTAACAAAACATTCACTTACTCTAGAGAACAAACAGCTGGTACTTGGGAAATGTTGCTGAGATTGTCATTCTTATTCTGGGATGCTTGTCAGAATCATCAAAGAGTATAAGAAGCCTGGATATCGGGTAGGGACACTTCCATTTTCTGCTGATCTGTAAGTCTTATCTCTGACATGGCTTATCAGCACAGCAGGGAGACAGCAGAAGACCTCTGCTTCCTGTAGGATTGACCCTCACCTTTTCTTTTTTCCCTAAGTTCATGTATCTGTCACACCTGAGTTGAACAAAATCACTGAAGGCATTGATTTGATGAAGACACTTTAGACAGAAACCTCAAAGGGCCTGGATATTTAGTAACATTCACTGACCTACATGCGGTCATATTAGCTTTGCATCTTCAGTTTTCACTCAATGGAAAAGCTGTAATACAATAATATTTTTTACATAGTACATGGGACCGGTAATGGGATGGATAATAACTGGAAGATGTTGCTGTGCTGAGGTTAGACCGACCTTGTTACTCCTCCCCAGAACACTGGAGAATTGGCAGAGGGAGCGAGAGGACATCTCAAATACCTATTCAACTAGAAAAATTACACCTGGAAAATTGCACCTACAGGTCAGGAAAGGAGAAAAGTGTATGATGTGCATTCAACAGCTCCTTGGTATGTAGAAGTACGCACTTAAGTACTAGTACCTCAGTATGTAAAAGCATGGTTTAAACACAGCTTTAGAAACATAACAAAGAGGTAAATTCAAAATGGGATGAAAAAGTAATATAGGCAAATTTTCTTGCTATCAGTCTTTGATTTTTTAGGAAAAGGAGTATGATCAATGCAATATGTCTGATTTTTCAGGAAGTCATTTAATACTACGCACTGCTATTTAAACCAGTGAAGACATAGATGAAACCTTGCTACAAGGATAAAAAAGCATTCTGGAAAAGTCTGAAACAAAATTAGGTCATTTATTTAACAGAATGAAGATTGGTAGGTGAGGTTGTGTTTTGTCTATAAATCTGTCATGAGAAACAATATACAATGGAAAAGAGCAGTTTACACAGAGCAACTGTGCTGGTGCAAAAGCCAGTAAGTAGGGTGCAGCTGGATTTAGTTAGAAGAATGACTGTAACCATTTGAGGATGGGATTCTGTGTGTGGTCTTTCAACAGTTATGAAATGCCAAAATTGAGCTAATTGTAAGAAAGTATTTGAACAGTTTGCACACAGTATTTCAGGGTTCTGTGAAAGCAAGAATTGGACTTGGTTAAGAAGACCTTTTCCAGCTAAGTCATATATGCCATAAATGTGGCATTTTGTGGTTCTGAGAATGATGAGGTCAAGCCTATCAGCGGTAATTGCAAGGCGTTTGTTGGCATTACAGTGATTTTTCAGACATTATTCCAATTTTGCATGAATTTATGCTCATGTTAATCAATGTTTCAGGGCATCCAGACCATTAACTGTAGCCTCCATGTCTCATTAGTGACCAATTGCACAATGTACATGTTTGCAACATAGATATCTCCTTGCACAGTACTCAAATATTCCTTATAATAAGCTAAGAGGCATGCAGGGAGCATGGCTTATCTTGAGGTAATATATGCATTTGTCTTGTTTAAATTCATTCAGGCTTGTAATGTGCTCATCCATTCCCCATTACCTGTTTGTATTACAAACAGTAATCCCCCTTAATCAAGAAGTTGTAGCAAAGTAATGCAGTTCTGCAGCTGCTCTCAATATTGCCTCTTAGAAAAGATCAATACACCTGTGTGAATGTTTTTACCCATTTCTTCCCTTTCTGTATACTTCTCTTTTTTTTCAGGGTATTAAATATTGCTTTTAAAGTTTATTAATTTTAAAAATTGATAGTTTTGTTTCAAATCTTTGTTCATTTCTTCTTTTTAATTCAATACAATGTCTCAGACAGTCTTAAGAGATAACTGAAGATATTCTTGTCTGGAAGAACAGCACAGCTGAGTACAGAAAAGTAAAGGTTACAGGGGGAGGTAGATCTTACCTATCAGACTTTGAAGTCAGGAAGTGAGTCATTTATTTATGGCATTATTCAATGTTAGCAAATGGTATTAATCATAACAGCAAAGCAGTTCACCCCAAGGAAGTATATCCACATTTACTTTCATAACACTTTTGTCAAGATTCTGGTTGTATTACTGATGGGTCTGCTCCCTGTGGTTTTGGTAATTTGTAATGCTATCCTGTTTTATGAATCATTACAACAGGTAGTTTTGGTATTTTTGCTACTGTTTAATTTTCTCTTTTAGATTTAATTCTTATATTAGTTGTGAGTTGTGTTTTGGAGGGTTTTTTTACAGTAGGGTACAGCTTTCATGCTGGTTTATGGAATTCATGCAATCACATTAGTTTCCCCACCACTGTATTTTCTGAAATAAACCTTTTTTTGCCCCAAGAGTCTTTTAGGAACCCCTTTTTTTGTCTCTTCCCACTCTGAATATAAGAGAATTTCATGGGGTATAAGTACAAAACTGGCATATGATGTCTTACCGTGAAAGTTTTCATCATGTTTCTCCTTAGTCACAGTAAAATTTTACTGATTTTGGAGATGATGAAGTAGGGTTTTACCCTTTTTCTTTTCCTGACATGGTTTAGTACAAGGTGGCATCTTCTGCATACGACATTGCTGGGGAAGATGCCAGCTGCCCCAGTCTACCCGTAGCTCCATATGACTGTATCTTGTCCTCTTCACATTTGCAGGCATTTTTTTGTTTCCAATCTGCATCATTCAGACTCAGTCGTAGAATCACAGACTGGTTTGGGTTGGAAAGGATCATAAGGGTCATTCAATTCCAACCCCCTGTCATGGGCAGGGACACCTTCTATTAGAGCAGGGTGCCTCAAATCCCATCCAACCTCGCCTTAAACACTGCCACAGATGGGGCAGCCACAGCTTCTTTGGGCAACCTGTTCCAGTGCCTCAGCACCCTCACAGTAAAGAATGCCCTTATATCTAACCTAAATCTCCCTTGTGTAAGTTAAGTCAGGTTAATGGAAATAAAGAGGCTAAATCAGCTCTTTCATATTGATGGGTATTTGGGAAAACACACAAGCCCTGTAGCTGATAGGTCGGTACTCAGGAGACTTTTGGAAGGAGGAAATTTATAAACAGCTGGAGGCAGGTAGGAATCATTTGCCAGCAGAGTCTGTAAAAGAGGAGAATCTGCCCAATGTAGACACAGGGTCAGTCAAGACCACCAAACTGGCTTCCCAGTACTGCCATGCCTAGGAAACTCTAGAAGAGGTCAGCCCTGTACTTTGTTTCCTCATGTTAATTCATGTCTTTAAGAGCTGGAAGCAGGCTAAGCCAGCATTACCATTAAGAATATATGGCTAATCAATATTATATGCTCAAGTCCCAAGAGATAATACTACACTTGGTAAAAAGCAGAAGCAAGTAAAAGCAATGAAGCAAAAATAATAAGTAAAAATGGACCCAGGGCAATAATTTGGGGTATAGAATTGTGGAAATTGATTAAATGTCTGAAAATAAGATCCTCCACCACTAGCCTGAATCAGTAAAATAGCTAAATGAGTTAGCTTAGCTATTAATACAAAGCAGGTTTTGCTTCTTTGCTTAAATATTTGTGGAAGAAAGAGGATTCCAATGCAGGGAAGGGTGGGTTTTTTTCACCTTCACAGAATCATTTTGTGCCTAAAACATGAGAAAGATCTTGAAACATTTCTGTGCTGTACAAAACAGAAACTCCTACAAAGCTATCAAGGTTAATGAGACATATGCTGCTCTGCTGGGCAAGTGTGGCTGTGCAAGTCGGAAACCTGGGGTGAAGTGACGTGCCCAGCTCTTCCAAGATTTTACACTGTGCTGCCAAGGCAGCCCATGTGTTGTGAAATGCATGGTTGAGATCTGACTCTCTGTTCTTTATTTGCCTTGCTCTTCCTTAGACACGTGTAAATACAATGCTTTCCAAGATGTTAGCTCAGTGTGAGCCTTAGGGATTCTAACAAAGCACCACAAACAGTCCTGTTTAGTTCAGGGATGCATCAATTCAAGTAGAGGAGAGAACAGATTTTTGAGAATACAGTAAAATTCAGTGCATGAAAAAGGTTCCCAAAACCTTGGAAAGGGTTGTTATTAAAAGCTGTTGAGTTGCTTGCAGTTTTCTTCGATGGTTGGAAGAAGCTCAAGAGGTTACCAGCTGAGAAAGTCCAGGATGACACCTCATTAACCAAGGACAAGCTTTAAGGGAACAAGCAGAATGACACCTCAGTGGGATATATGGTCCTTGTCACTCACTAATACCTTGATTTATTTTAGTACTTCTCTTTCATTATGAGGACTGAATTCCCTGAAACTAAAGCTTCTAGAGACTAATTTATATTAGTATTATATTCCCCATGACTAAGAATAGAGCACGGTATTAGTCTCCTGAATGTATTGTGGGAGGAAGATATCTTTTCATATATATATATATACATTCACAGCTAACACAATATGAGAGCTGTATCTAATGGTGCAAGACATGGAAGACACATTATGTTGCTGTAATAAAGCAAATGAAAATAAAATTAATGGTGATGTTTAGGCAGTGAGGCCAGCTACAGAACAAATGTACAGGGTGGAATTTTAATGTGACAGGCACAAGTGTAAATACCCATACATTGATAAAGGAAAACAACCAATCAGTGTTAAAGAGTAAAGACATTAATGGCCCGACTGTGCCAAAGTTTTAAAGGCCAAAGCAGTGAGTAAAATCAGTAAATTTGCCGGTGTCATTATTTTTGAAAGGTTCCTGGAAAACTGTGCTGAAAACATTCCAATAAAAACAAGCAGATAAAAGTCAATCTAATGAAAACTAATAAAGTCTAAATAAATCTTCCCTTCCCCAGTGTTGGGTTTTTTCATTTCCTTTGAGTGAGCTCAGTGGAATTCTATTACTGATAAGAAATAGTAGCTTAACTTGTTCTGTTGCTTGGTGTATCGTGAACAGAGCAAGGCCCTTTGAGCAACACTTTGCCCAATAAATAAGGCACACTACTTCATTGCCTATAGATGGCATCAGAATTGTATGTGCATTTTTTTCCTATAAAGTCCTGAATTTAGCTGATGTTAAATCTAATTGATCTTTTGGACTTACTAAAAGCATAACATTTGCCATACAATATAAGACCCAAAGCCAGCCTTGTCCAGAACTATGTCCCTGGCAGTGAAGGAAGGGAAGGAAGAGGAAGAAACAAGAACAGTGAACTGTATCTAATGATAGTGTGTTTGTTTCCTTATTTCTTACAAAATTACTGCAGGCCACAAAGATTTTTCACCAACACTAACTTGCCATGTAAATTCTTGCTATCTCAAACAGCTGTAGAAGTGAAATCCCGATCATCTACAAACAGCAGTCAGGGTACTTTAGCAAAATTGGGCTCAAACCAAATATTAAACAAAAAACACATCGTAAACAGGCATAGAATAGTAGCCAAAAGCATTAGTAGTTCATGTCTTTTTCTTTCACTTTTTATGTGTATTACAGTAGTTTCAATGGCTTCTAGAGCTGTGGGACGCTCGACACCTGGCAGTAATCTAGCATCCATATCTCTCTACCTCAGATGCCACAGTATGATGAGACCTACTCTTTGTGACTCACAAGTAAATCCATGGAAAAGCAAGAATCAGACCCAACCTTGGTGCTGGTCTGTTCACCTTCATCTCACCTTCACATGTAAATCAGTGGCGACTGGACAACACTGGAAAAAGGGCAGAAATGGAAAACACTCACTGTAGGAAGAAATGTGTTCTGCTATTATTCTAAAGCAAACCATTCAGCCAAGACATCTCCTGAGGGGAGGCAGAGGGGAAAAAAAAATCTATATAAATAGCATAAATAATGTTAGCATAATAATAGCATCATGCACATTGCTATCTCAGATGTCCAAGGCAATAAGTTCATGACTTGCTGTAGTGTCGTACAATTTTTATTCCCATAAACAGAACAAAAGAAACACTCAGAAGGTTTAAGCTGGCCTGGATCTGCTGAAATTATGCCAAATTGCTGCTGATGGAGAATCTGGTCTGGCAGCTATTCCTTTATTATGGTGTCTAGAGTTATTTGACATACCCTTTTTGAAGTGATAAAATTCTGTCTCTGACTAAAGCCTTCCTAGTCTTTTTTCTTTAGGTTTGGTTTTTAAGCAGTATAGTCTGTTAAAAATGGACAGTTCAAGTTGTACTTTCCAGTTTGAGTTTCTACTTTTCATGAAATCTATTGTCAATTAGAATCAAGCAGTGATGGTCTTGAATTACACAGGAAAGTGAATTTTGATACCTGCTGACAGAAAGAATTGTTATCTCTCTAAAGGTGCCAGCAGTAAAAGCTTTCAAATTAATAAAGAACTGGCCTCTGATGCCGAAGTGCTATATAATACGTCAACATTTCAGTGCTTAACTATACTTGTAAGGATCTGGGCTTTTTGGTCATCATGTTCTCTAAATTCAGTCAAAGCTAAATTCTTTATTATCAACTTAAAAGTGAAAAATGACATTGCTTTGTAAAATTCTGCAACCCTTTCTCATAGAAAAGCTGCAGCATATTTGTTCTATCTATCGTAGCTGTTCTTAACTTAAACGACAAAAAGTAACATGAAGGCTTCAGATACGAAATCTCAGCCTTTGTTATTTTTAGATTTAGCAATTACTTGATTTTTACTGTGATTTTCTAAAAGTTTCTTGAGGTTTATTTTCTTGCATTCATTTTTAGTCTCTCAAATGCCTCTAAGACCTCCAAAAGTCTCCTTATATGTTCAAGTGTCGTAGTCTTTTAGGCCATTTCTAAAGTGACTTGGAGAATTTAAACCTAAAATTTCAATGTACTGCTTATTTTAATTGGAAAACTCTTTGCTCCATGTATATGCAAGGACTTAAGTCACAGCAGCACCTATCTCAACTGTCCTTAATGTTTCTGCATCCACCATGGATCTCATACATTCATGCTATTTTTCTTCATGGCACATGGAGAAACTTAAGTGTTGAGTAATCAGACTAACAGCTCCAGATCATGGCCCATCAAAACTAGTCAATAGGGAACTGAAAAGAGGGGATATATGTGTTAAAACAACCCCTCCTCACTATGTAGGTACCCACTTGGACAATTGTAGAAGGTTTTGCAGGGTTTTGGGTATCTAAATCACTTCAGCAGTAAAAATGCTTTTCACTGGACTCATTAGCCTGAATAGGTGGACAGGGAATTAGTGTTTTCCCATCTGTTTTGTTAATGGTGTCTGTATTTGATAAATACACTCAGCTTGGGCCTTGGCTGGGCTTGGGAGCAATTCACACTGTAGTAATTCAAGCTGACTCTTCTCTCCTGACTGCACAGAGTGTTGAGCAGAGCCAATTTTAGAAAACAAACCCTTGGAAAAATGGGTATTTGCTTGGGACAGCATGTAGAGCCCATCATGCCAGTCCCAGAACCCTGGAAAATGATCTTACTCTCCCTTCAGCTTGGCCATTCCTCACAGCAGCAGCCCCCTTCCCACGTCCAATGGCACTAGCTTGACCTGTCCAGGGCTAGTGGGTTGTATCTCTATCCTTGGGACAGCTAAATTCAGGTCTACCTATGCTGCCATGAGAACTGAGCCAGCTCTAAAGAGGAACATGAGCAACCCTTTCCCTCCATCTCATCTGCCCTCTTTCTTACAGCAACTTTTCCAGAGCCACAGCCAGGGCAAACCATTATATCATCCAGTCTGACCTCAGCAATAATATAGGTTACAGTTTGCTCATGCATTTGCCCTTTTGGTTTAATGCACAACTTTATCACTTCCTTAAGTTTGTTAGATCATTGGTGAATCAGGCAATGGGTACGACCTTTGCAGATGGATTTTGATAAGTCAAATTTGGTAAATTTTGCTAATGTTGCACTCCAGCAGCAACAGGTTCTTTGTTCTGCCTTCTTTAAAAGGGCATGAAATTAGTGAATCAGCTGTAACTGTATTTCTTGTCAGAATGTCACAACCTCAGCGTCCTATTAATTATGTAGAAGCCTTGAAAGTGTGTTACTTACATTCAGTGCTGAATTTAAAGGAAGCTGGAAGTGTTTTTCTGGACTTTACCACTGCCACTCACCTAGCAAATGCAAAGTTATTAGCAAACAGGTCCTCTGGAATGACCCCATATGTAAAGAAATGTTAAGAAAAAGGACTTTTTCCCAGAGGGCAGCACTAGCATAGCAGTTCTGACAGCAGAAATGGAGCATCACTCTTTCTTTAACAGTTCACATTTCAAGCACAGCCATCACTGTAGTATCCAGGCATCAGCAGGAGAACTAGGACAACTGAGATTAAAGAAGCTGATTTGAGCTGCTTTAAATGCTACCTGCATGGATGGACTTCCAATTTTCAGTACAGGTATTTGGTAGGAGGAAGGGAGAGGCATACGCTTCAGGTTTTTTTGGTGCATAAATATGAAGAAGGTACTGTGAGAAAGTATAGACCTGTAAAATTTGTTATCGTCAAATTATCTGCGTATTTCAATCCAAAGGAAAACCACATCTCCAGAACATGAATTAACAGAACTATCATTCAGTATTTTTAGTATCAAGCAGGGAGCAGGAGCTTGAGCCCTGAACTTCCATCACACACTTATTAGACAATTTTAAAGACGTGTTGTGGTTTCAAAATGTCTTCTAGGAAGAGACTGATTATTAAATCCAGAATAAATCTGCAATCAGTTAAAGTCAGTTCAATTGCAAATGTGCTCTGAAGTCAGAACACAAGTTATAATATCATCATCTGACCAAGCTGTAGTCATTCGAGTATCTCATGAGCTGATGTTCAGGTTGCAAATAGCTGGCTGCTGTGCTAGAGAGAGTCAGATTTTCAATCCTCTCTTGTCGCTCTCCGGATTGATGTCTAAATCTGGGAGTTACTCCCACACCTCAGATACAGAGCCAGCCTGGGACATGGTTGCTTTTTAAAGGCAAAGCTGCCATTACAGCTGCTGTGGTGTAAATCATTCCTATCCTTGGCCTTGCCCAGATATAAAACGTCAAAGAAGCTGAATTACGCTGTGTGTTTTCTGTCTTCTTCAGCGTATCTACCACACACAAAAGAGACCTAGTGACAACCCTTAAAATTGTAGTATTCTGCCTGCATGCAGGTGGCTGACACTGTATGAGGAAGAGAAATGCAAGCTTTTTGGTTTTAAGATCACCTTCCCTATTTGCCAAGGAGAAATGTTAGATTTGTTTTAATGAAATACAAATTAAACAAAGCCTTGCTCAGAAGATGAGCACTTACTAAATAAATTCTGGAGTGGGAGAATAGAATAAATATGACTCACATACAGCAAACTTAAATCCTACGCTGGGATAAACACTTCAAAACTAAACTCCACTTTAAAAAACATTGGTTTGTATGAGCCTCAGCTCCACTGAGGGTTTTGGCTTTTAAATCACTGAGATGTTTAAGGCTATTCTCTAGGTGAAAGAAATGAGCAAGAAACAAGCTACAGAATAAATCTGACATACAGTCTGCATGTAGGTGTCTCTTCTCCTGACATAAAGAATTTCAGCTGCAGTTGGTGAAGTCATAGGTATGTGGGAAGACTGAAGAGTCTTATACCACAGCAGTGGTTCCCAGCTGACTGGCAAAGTACCTACTTAACAAACTCAACAAGTAATGCCAAAGCAGCTCAGCGGAAGGAGTTAAAATGCACCCAGTAAGAAGAAGCAAGAAGAAGAACCAAAGAGAAAAGCTCAAATCAGATCACTCTGCTAAGCCAAACTGAAGGTAGCAGATGTCCATGCAAAATGTGGGATCTTGGAAATGTCAGATGTTATTATCCAATGAGAAGTTAAAGGGCAGTGAATAAAATGAATTAGTTGTTGTTGCAAAGCATCTAGACCTTCAGTGAACAGAGCCCAATCCTCAGTGGGCTGGGTAAATAGGTGGCTTATTGCTCATACAACAATTTCACAGCTGCTTTAGTTCAGCAGGATTTTACACTAAATGCTTGAGTCATTAGTAACTTCAGTGCATCATCCCACTGCCCCCAACAAGGTAGCTCATTGCTTGGAAGGAGGAATTACACAGTGCAAAACTGCTTTCAATATGCTTTTTGCAGTCTGAAAGATACCTGGTAACACACTTTAAACCCCCTGAAACTGCAGGAGGGAGTGTCTAACTACTTGACTTTCCACATAGCGCAGAAATGTTCAGGTACCACAATAAAGAGGGCACATATTTACCTAAAATAATATATTAATGCAAGGTTCTGTTAGACCTCAATTTTCAGGACCTGCCTTACACTCATTAATTTAATAGTAATTTGCATTTAGCAGCCCTAATGATTATATAGGTCAAGAAAACTAAAATATCTTTATTGTCTGGGTTTTTTTATCTCCTTAGAGTACGCTCGGTTTGAGGCAAAAATCCATGACCTGCGTGAGCAGATGATGAATCACAGCATGAGTTCTGGATCCGGCTCCCTGAGGACTAATCAGAAGAGGTCACTGTATGTCAGGTAAGCAGGGAGAGATTTCTCCTGGGAATATGATTGCAGCTACCTTGTCTATTCCTGACTTATGTGCTGTGGGTTTGGCAAGGTGGGGCAGAAGTTTGAGGAACTGCATTGAATTGAACTGAGACATGCACCAGTCTCATAAGCACAGCATCATTGATGTGAAAGTTGGATAAAGTCCTATTGCTTACTCCTGTAGTTTCAAGACATTTTCAAAGAGCATTATACTTTTATGGTGATTTGGTTTTATGAGATGAAGATTTCTTACTAGTTGTCAGCTGTCTTGATATCTGTGATGGATATTGTGGTGTAGTGATGCATTGCATTTCTGTGTGAGGTCTTGCCCAGACAGGGACTGATTGTTCTCATAAAGAGCACTTCTTTCCCAAGACCTTATTCTAACAAAGCAAGGATTATTAGATGCTATTCTAAGTGCATGGCAATCTACTGCTACCCAGTTGCATTTGTTTATATTTCTATCAGTCTATACTACAAAGAATTTACTGTCTACCTAGCAAGATCAAATATGCAGATGAGATGACAAAAAAGCTGATCTGCATAGCTAGATAGTAAATAACATAGGAGCTGCATAACTGTGAGCCAGACAGTAGCAGTGGTTATACTTTTCCTTTGACTGTGCATGTCCCTTGCCATAGTCATTGCTGGGTGAAAGACTGGTAGTTGCCCAAATGCTCCTAACAAAGTTCTTGCTGTTGCTCATGCCTTTTGGAACTCAGGTTGATCTATGGGTCTTTATGCCAAACACTCTAATAATATTAATAATTATGCTTCTCTCAGCTTTTCATTTTTGTTTTTCCCTCATGCTCAGCATTTCATTTGAAATTCCTGACAATCATGAAGTAGAGGGAAGCAATTTGTCAGCCTCCAGGCAGTAATAATTATTCATGGGGGAGCTAATTCAGGTGATAACATTGCAGAGATCCAATTAAGGCTAAATTCTACACTTTGTCATTATGCCCTCAGCATGAACGGGTAAGGTAGCAGAGAAGGAAGGGAAAATTTAAATGTTGGCATTGATGTTCTTATTCTAATGGGCAGCAACCAAAAGAAAGAGCAAGGGCTGAAAGGATATCGATCAGTGTTACCAGTGAACTTCCTGTTGGGCAAGGTCAGGTTGGATATCTTATGGGTTTAGATGCATCTCTAACCTCTTCTGACCTCTATGGCTTTGTGTTTACTTCTGGAGCTATTCCACCTGCAGGAGGTTTCTTGCAAATGTAACACAGAGTGATGTTGTTGTCAAGCCTTGGCTTGAATTTGCATTTTATGAAATGCTGCAGTCATTGGACTCGTAGGGGTATGTGCAAGCTTACTTTGCTTGAGTTAAGCCAGGAACCCAAAACGTGGGCAGCAATGGTGCAAGAAACCCAAGCCAGCAATCACAGATCAGTTGAGGTGTGCACATAAAGGGCTAACACAGGGTCCCGAAAAACTCACTGACTTGAGCTGCTCAATGACCCCTGTAACAGCATCGACCTGGTAAGCCCTGCTGAGAACTGAGGCTTATTAGCTTGCATACTGAGCCAAGCTAACAAATCTGTGCTGCCTCTGGACTAGCCTAGTTCTTGAATATGGTATTGCTCTGCGTGCACTTATGAGCCTAGTTTTCCACTAGTTCATGAATTCTGGATGTGGTCTGTCTCACTAGGCTGATACGCCCTTGTGCTTCCCTGCAGGACTCTTTGATGTCTTAGCTGCATATCTAAATATCACTTCCCAAACCATAAATGCAAAACCTGTTCTTTTATTCCAAAGTTGTACCAAAAAATGCCCCAAATCTCTCAAGCAGAAAACCTCAAAAGCCTCAGTCACTTTTGTTAGCATAATTTTTTGCAGTCAAACCCACACAGTTGGCTGTTTCCAACTCTGAAAAGTCTGTTTGAGCAGCTCTGTATTTTACATACTATTACAGTGTGTTTGTAGTGCAGCAGCACCTGCAGCATTGTACTAGGCACTGGTAGTTCAAATTGTAATACGCTAATTACAAAGGTAACTTATGTCTACACTAGGCATTAAGGGAAAAAAAAAAATGTGGGTTCAGAGACTGAAGCTTTCACTTTATGGATAAACTCTTTACAGCCAGGGATCCGTGTAAAAAGTCTGGCATTTAGGGGGTTTATTGTTGTTGTATTCTTACAACTCAGGACATTTCTGTTTCAATGGATTATTTTGGTCAGCATGTGCAAGAAAACTAGAGGCATATTACCATATGTTGCAAATCTGTAGCTTTAATGCCAAGTTTATGATTCAAGTTTGCTGTTTTGCTTTCTTGGGGATGTAGTGATTTTGCTTCACTGCTTACAAGCATAGGGTTTTTTTAGCCAGGGATCTTAGTCAAAGTAAATAAGTAAGTTATAGGCAGCACAAGGAAATAAAATAAGGTCCATATAGGTTGTAATAATTGAACTGTCATTATCTGCTCATAGAAAAGCCAACAGAATAGAGGGTAAGGAAAAGCAAAGCTCTGTAAATAGATTTGCCAGTGGATGTGGGTTTCTTTGGGCACAGGGTGATATTACAGTCTGTAATATCCCTATCCAACCCCTACTTAAATAGTATAACATTTTTAATTGAGATATGTAAAGAAGTTATATCAAATGAAGTGAGATAAAATCTAATAGGGGAATAATGGGTTGAATGGAGGACTAGAAGTAGTTGTCTGAAAACAATCAGCAGTAACAAGCAGTGTATTACAAGCACAAGAAAATGATCAAGAATTACTTGTTCAGAATTAATTGTGTGGCTCTTTGATATGATCTTCTCGCTGTGCATAGTCTGGTCTTTC
Source organism: Psilopsiagon aurifrons (assembly GCA_025447955.1). Taxonomy (NCBI): domain Eukaryota; kingdom Metazoa; phylum Chordata; class Aves; order Psittaciformes; family Psittacidae; genus Psilopsiagon; species Psilopsiagon aurifrons. The sequence continues at coordinate 16,828 of JAOEHY010038276.1, forward strand.
TAATTGTTATAAACTTTTTCTTTCTTTATCCCAGTCTGGTTTTCTGATGCCTCCTGGAGTATTTACCAGGAATTCCCTTAAAATGGTTTTTCAGTACTACCTGTTCCTTTTGTACCACCAACCCTGTATCTCTATTTGGGATGTTATCAGAAAGCCCATGACACTAAGGGCAAAGTGTGAAACTTCAGGGGAGGATGGAGCAGTAGGAAATGCTGTTAACATTATTGGGAGTCCATATCCTCTTTGTCAATAAGTCTTTCTGTTCAGGAAAAGAAATACAGAAAGAAAAGCAGAAAGTGAGAGAATATAGATAAAAAAATTATTATTTACTTGTTGAAGATGCATGAACTTAATTTAAATTCAATAACTGAAATAAAAGGCTAAAAGTTTTGCTATTATTCTTTTTAATTCATTGGAATTCAGCCATCAGCTCATGATTCATGAGGAAAGTAAACAAACCCATCACTGTACTATATACATACATGTGGGATTTTTTAGTGTTTCTTGTACAAATTCATATCTTCCTTTTAATTTTCTTGGCTCAAGGTTTTAAAATCTGTTTTTTGTAATATCATGAATTTGTTTGCCTTGAAATAGCTGCATGCTTTGCTTTGTTCTTTGAGGTCCAGATCCACAGTCCAATATTTCATCCTTAGTAACATGCAGTTACTGTTGATGGTCTTAGGAAGTATCAGATCATGGTCTTTAACCACAGACTGTGTAACATGAGAGTCTTTTGGAGTGAAGCATAAGAGTACAGTCCTTCAAAAAGTTTGGTGAAGTGAGCAGCCATTGAAACTTCAGTATAAAAATGCTGAGCTTCAGAGGAGACTGAGAGCTTAGGCATGGTGAAGGGGTTTTCCTGTTGATTTATGTGATCCCTTCTGAGCTGAAAGCACTGGCACAAGATTTCTAAGGGTATAAGTAGGCACTTCGATAATTGCTACTAGATGTACAAAGAAGAGGGTTTCAGGAATCATCTGGCATCCAAGAACTGCCTTCTTCCAGTCTGTTCTTGATTCACAGGCAAAAAAGAACTAGATAAGCTTTGTATAAGCAGCTGCAGCACCTTTTAGTCTTTATTCAAACAAGACAGTTTCTGAAATAATGTCTATAGTTAAAAATTACAACTATCCAAAGCCACAAACAGGCAATAGTGAGGTGCATCAGTGCAGAAACAAATCAAAAGCTTCGCACACACAACCAGCACTTTCATTGTCAGTGCTCAGTACCATAGTGGCCAAGCAAGCTTACCAACTAATCATAGAATCGTAGGGTAGTTTGGGTTGGAAAGGACCTTAACATCATCTAGTTCCAACCCTCCTGCCATGGGGGAGGGACACCTCCCACTAGGCCACGTCACCCAAGACTCTGATCAGCCTGGCCTTGAACACTATCATGGATGGTTACCTGTTGCCCTGTATAATGGGACTGGTTGAGCTTACTGAAATGCAGATATTTCATCTTCAGCTCTGCTTTCAAGTGTGCCAGCTCAATGACAATTATACATAGAGGTGGGTTTTGAAGTCAGAGGTGGGGCAGGGCTGGATTCAGTTGCAAATTCAGAAGAAGAGGGTTTGCAGCTGTCCCAGCACTAACTGTCCAGGGGAGAACACTACAGTGGGAAGTGTAACCAAGGGCAAAGCCTCTTCCCAATAAGATGAAGTTTAAGATCAATCTCTTTGTTCCAGACTATGCTGCGCTAATTATAAACACTGCACAGCGCAAACAGCTGCCTCCTAGGCCACTACCTTTTTGTCATCTTCCAGCTGGAATTAGCGCTAAGCATTTCATAGCTTTGATAGATGTATGCTGTACAAACAAAAACCATTATGTGTTAAAAATGAGTGTGTTCTGGTTCATGCTTTTTTGAGCCACAAGTAGCAGAAGCTGGAGATTTGCCATAGCAACTTAGTAACAGATGAAAGAAATTCAAGGTTGAGGTACTTTGGGTTGTTTACCCTGGTTTCCGTCAAAATGAGTTCTCCATTAGGAATTAGATACCTTTATACATAATTCCTTAGAATTGTACTTCTCAGAAATCAGCACGGTGCTGTATTGTTTAGAGAGACTTTGATTTTCAACAAATCACAGATATTCCCACCTGGGAACTTTTCTGAGTACAGCTGAAGTTTGGTTAAGGCAGTTGTAAAGACTGAATCCACATGAGAAATGCAGTTCTTGGAAACAACATGGTAGTGAAATCTGAACATACGATAACATCAGACTGGGTGATGGAAAGCTCTGCTGTTTAGATCTGGAAGGAGAAATATGCTAAAGGTATAATTTTGTCAGGGCTTTTCAGACAGGAGGTACTGGGGGAAGTAGAGAGAAGTATAGAATGCTGAGACAAGGGGGAGTACAAAATTACAAAATGAAATACATAAACCTTTAGAATCAATTTCAAGTAAGGTTAAGCTTGATGGCTTTGTAACAGTAGTAATGGAGAATTACTGAGATGCATGATATACAGAGAAAAATATGGAGTACAGCTAGAGAACATACAGAGAATTCTTGTACAAGATAAACTGTTGTAGTTGACATAGTTTAGGCCTTTATGACCTTAGTACAAAATGATTGTAAGAAAAAAAGGCTAGAAGAACAGGACATAAAGATAGGGAGTATCTGGAATGGCAGGGGCTCAGGATGGGCTGCAGTTAAACTAACTGATAAGCAGGAGGATGGGATGATTGTTATGTCTGTGGTGTTAACGAACCAATTAAGCTGGTATAAGCATCTACTACAGGTGCTTCAAAGGCTGCCAACAGTGATGAAGATTGTTGGAAGAAGTAAACAACCCCAGGGACCCCCACCACATTTTTTTACACATGCAGGGAACTTTCTGGAAAATGATGTAATCCATACGTAGCTTCATGAATATATATGTGTGTTTGGTAGCTATATAAGGACTGCTTGTGTAGCGATACGGGGACACATGTTGGGAGGAGCTATCCCCCATGTCTCCTGGAGCTGAAATAAAGAATACCTGCTTGTCAACTTGAAAACTTTGCTGGCAAGTTTGTGCCTGGAGTTTTCTCCGAATTAATGGTCATACCTAAACACTCATTGTGAGGAAAGAGAATATATATATATATATATATATAAATGTAAAAAAAAGACAATTCAAATAAATGTATTTGTATACAACATGTTAAATATATGCTATATCCACAAAAACATGGCAAAGCATCTTCACTTAAGCTATTTGCCTAGTATCTCTCATGAGTCAAAGGAGTGTGCTTGGCACTTTCAGAGCACAATTCATCTCATCCAGAAGCAGACATCCAAAATTGCTCAGGCGAATCATGCCCTAAAAATGTCTGTTTCTCACAGCTGAGTGAAAGGAGCCTCAGGTGACTAGCTGGGATGTAAATACCTGTATTAGAGACACTTCATATTCTTGACCTGAATCCTACCAACACTGAGTATCTCTCTCTATCACTCTCTCACACAGAGTATGCATGTACATATGTTGAAAAAGCTCTAGCAGCAGGCTTTCTGGCTGTTGCCTGTGAATTCTTCTGCTGTGTGCTTCAGTAAGACACTGCAACATAGCTTTGAAACATGGCCAGTCCTGTTTAAATAGTCTGGTTTATTCCTTGTGTTCTTATTCCCCAGAATTCCTTCTAAACTCACTTTCAGCTGTTGTTCACACTATTGAAGATCAGCATGTTCAGTGCAAGGTCATCAAGCTGGATGAGTTTGTGATTCATAGAATCATAGTATAGTTAGGGTTGGAAAGGACCTTAAGATCACCAAGTTCCAACCCCCCTGCTGTGCCTTTCTTTCAGGCTTCAGAGCATTGTAGGTCTATCTACATTTCTGGAGAATGAATGGAAGAGAGTTTGGCATCTAGGCGTTATTGTTTGGTTTTGATGGGGAAGCAGCTAGAGCTTGCACAGCTGTGCCTCTATTTTAATGGCATGATAGATGCTATTAGAATCCTCTTTACTGAGCCGTTAAGTGGGGGAAAGTGGAATTTTAGTACAGTTTGCTCACTCACCTTGGATTATTCCTAGGCAATTGAACAGTCCAAATTACAGTAGAGAATGGAAACATGCATTCAGGAAATCTGTGATAAATGGCATAATACAGAGAGTTGGGGTTTATAGAAGTGATTAACAAACATGTTTGGAAATGGTCAGATCAATACGCCCATAACCTACTCTCATTAAATGGGCTGTTGCTCTTGAAATGCCACTTCAGACTGGAAAATTGAAACCTGCCTGGGACACGTGTCCTGATTAATTATGAGATACTGAATATTCCATTGCTACTTTTTAGCAGTTCTTTCTCTGAATACAGAGTCTTCTCCAGATCCTGCTGGCACCAATACTCGCTATCTTTATATTTCAGAGCAAGGAGGGTCAGTCTGTACTTGAGAGACCTTTTTCCCATGTGGACATTCTGGAGCTAAACAGAATAATTGAATAACTGTTCATTCAGGCCTTTATTAATTATCAGAGACACTGAGGAACAGAGAAGGATAAGGAATATTCTGGAATACAAGAATCACCTAATACAATGGGCAATAAATCCAATCCGATAGTTATTATTTATTACTTTGAAGTTCAGGTTTGGAGCAAAACTATCTGGCTCACAGAGCCTGTGATTATCTGTAAAATGAAGAAGACAGATGACAGCTCCTTGGGAATATAAACACGATGTTTTCTTATGAGACTCAGGCTGTTTATGTGCTTAGAGGATCATTTTTTTTTGGCATTTGTAAGAACTACCATACTGCTAAGTACAGACTAAAGGAGGTAGTAAAATATTCAGCTAACAGCTGAAGAATATCTGGAGAGAGGTTGGTTTTCGGGAGGAAAGGAGAGGTTTGACGTGGTCTTTCACGGAAGTCAGTGGGAGCTGTGAGCATTTCACACTTCTTTGTATTATGCCAGCCAAAATTTCATAGGTCCTTAACTGAAGTGTGTTAACTACAATGGTGTCACCACTCGCAGCTGAAAGATGGATGCGAGAATTATTAAACTTGGAATATTCACAATTCAAAGGCCTTCAGGCTTATTGTTTGATGGAATTTTGGTACTAAAAGAAACACCCCACTGTAAATATAACATGTCTCACCTATACCCTAGGACTGTGAAAATCGATGTTTTCGCTATATAGCCAACTGAAACTATTAGCCACCTCACAAGCTGTTACAGTTCTTCGTAACAGTTGCTATATTTCCTATTCATCTGATATTTTCTTGCAGTGGTAATGCTAATGAACAGTTATGGAAATATGAGGTTCGTTTGCAATTTTTAATAAGAGGCAAAGAAGAAGTGGGTAATGGAGAGTGAAAACTGAACATGTAAACACATCAGTCAAAGCAGTCTCATCTCTACATCTGACACCAGCTCTCTCCTTCTCATCTTCATGTTTATCATATCTGCTACTCTTAGGTACCCAGTATGAAAAAAATCTAACTGATTCCTTCCTGAGGTGCAGCGTGGTGCACCATTAGCTGCTCTGGCATGAACCAACAGCTCAGCAAGCCTTTTATCAAAGCCGATTCTCCAGTTGTACAGAAAAGGAGTAAAAAGCAGTTTCATTTCTATCTGGCTGTGGCTTTGCAAGTCATTGAATACTTTGTGCTCAAGATTAAGAGCTAATCCATGTGGTACTGATTCCTTCCAAGGACTGAGCCCTCCATGAATAAACCACAGCCTATGGTAATCTCAGACAACAAGCTCTGCCTGAAGTTCTGAGTGTAAAACAGAATATAAAGCAGCTCCTTATCAAAGCCATTCTTGCCTAATTCATCTTATCTTTACATTATCAATAAAGCTTGTTAGCTATGAAATAAGTAGCTGAGACATGAAATCATGTCCTCAGTGCTGAATTATTAATGCCTGCTGAGACAGCTTTTCTATTAACAGCTTCAGTAGGAGTAAGTAGTACATAGTTCTGGCCATTTTCCTTATTGTTCTGTTTCGTAAGTTACTGAAATAATGTCCCAGAACATCTAATGTGCTTGACGTGATGCTAGCTCTGAAGAAGCAGCACACCTTTTTCTTAAGAGATGCTTTAATAACTTTCCATCGCACATATATTCTGTTTTTCAGTCCCCTAGTGGGACTGCCTGAGTTCTGGTTTGGAGACTCATCCAGCAGGAAGGTGTCAGCTAGGATAATTTCCAAGCTAGGAGATGATGATGATAAACTTGGCCATGTGTGCAAATAGGGTTTGTTTGGAGTTTCTGTGACCAGAACAGTCAGTTTCAGCCTTATTTCTAAGCAGAGATTCAGAACAGGATCCTTTGGCACAGGGCAGGATAGTGACAATGAAGATAAACTGTCTATGGCTTAAAATTCTTGAAAGTGAGTTGGCAAAACATGTTTTTAACTGTGTCTGTTCTTTGTGGAAAACAGTCTTACCCAACAGTCTCCTACAACGTTTCCTTGTCAACAGCTATAATAGGACACCATCAGTTCATGCAGTTTTCAACTGGAAAAGTACACGGCAGAAAGTTAGACTATGAACATAGCAAAGAAAACCTATTGTAATAAAAGCTTGTGGATATCAGTCAAAAGCTGGAAATCTAAATATGTGCATTGGCGCAGAGCAAGCTAGCAGAGACTCTTAGCACAGTGATCAGTGTAAGAAAGAGAAAGAGAGAAGACTGCTTGGCCACTACTACAGAGTTTTCTACTTGAAATCTTATACAGAAAAGTTAATAAAGGCATTGTAGAACAGGGCCTCCTAATTAGCTGCATTGGAGCAAAGCTGAGAAAAGTGTTGAAACAGGACACAACCCTGCTGAAAAGGGCTGTGGGAATTCTCATTTGAAGTACCCTCCAGTAAAGATAATTGAGGAGGATCACTGCAAGGAAGTCCATCTATGAGAAGTGAGTTGAACCAAGTTAAGTGATGAGGCTGAGTGTGACCAGTAGGCTTTGATGACCCTTTTGTTTCTCATTAGACATAGAAATTACTATACTAACCCTACAGTGAGCCTGTGAAGGATGTGGGGAGTTGTCTTCCAGAGTTGGGGAGCACAAGCTCCTAAGCAGCTCCATTTGGTTGTTCCCTGGCACTCCACTCTTGTAACAGGGAGCAAAGTCCTGAAACAGAAATACCAGGTCATCCCAGGCATCATGGTCATCATATTGAATAGATCCTGGTTCAGATGTATTCAGTTTGCACTCAAAAAGTTTACAGTGAGTGGTGGTTGTGTGGTGCTGGTCAGTACAGGAGGTTGGTGTCCTAGGGAATCCAGCTCAAAGTGGGGGCACTGGCCCCAGCAGGCTGCTGTGCGAGTGCAGGGCTTGCACTGCTTGCTCCATATCTGTCCCTTGCACTCACCAGCCTCAGGAGGTGGCATTCCAGTCTCTCTGAATGCACCTCATGTTAAAAGTAAATGGAGAAAAAAGGATTTCAGGGATTATCATAGAAACAGAATCATGAGATGGTTTGGGTTGGAAGGGACCTTAAAATCATCCAGTTCCAACCCCCTGCCAGAAGCAGGGACACCTTCCACTACAGCAGGTTGCTCCAAGCTCCATTCAGCCTGGCCTTGAACACTGCCAGGGATGGGGCAGCTTCCTTCAGCAGCCTGTTACAATGCCTCACCCCTCCCACAGTAAAGAATTTCTTCCTCATACATCATATCTCTGTGTCTGTATATCTACATTCTGCTATGTCTCCAACTTCATCCCTTGTGAAGACTCTGATTGTGGGTCATGCTTCTCTTACAAGTACTTATTCTAATTGCTTTATCTACAAATGTAGCAAATAAAGGAAAAAACAAACAGAGCTGTCAGGTGAAGAGTTTGCCAGATGTTCCTCACTAAACAGGAACTATAATCACAAAACATTTACCCACTTCCCATAAATTCTATTCCTTTTTCTTACGCTTTTCAGTTGACATTGCAGGCAACCCCATTCATTCACCCACTACACTGTGCTGCTATAATTATCAATACACCTGCTAGCACCACATAATACCTTCTGCTGTACAAACCACTGCTTACAGAGAAGGCGTGATGCTATTTTTGCTCCCACATTTTCCTCCTAGTTGTTCAAAAGAGTCCTGGCATAGTGGGTAGCAACTGAAAGCTTTGTGAAAATTGAGGACAGAAGCAGTTTCCTGATAGCATACAAGGATTCTTTCTGTGTAATCTTGTATTTCTAACCACTTAGGCCAGGTTGGAATAGTTTTCACCTTAGTGTGTTTCTAATACTATGTCCTCTCCATTTCCAAGAAGTATCAATACTCCTTTCTCTCTGGGAACCAAAACGACTGTAAATTTCCCTTTTGAAAAGCATTATCTCTGCAGACACTTTCTCTTCTTGATGTCCTTGGGACAATTTAGAATCCAGGTAGAGGTTGCAGTGGCAGACTTGTAGTTAATCCTTTCTACAGATAAGGATCACAGGTTAACAACCACAAAATGGATGCACAGACTAATGGCCGTCAAGGGGTATTTTACCATGTTCTTGCAGATGGTTCAAGATACAAAGCCATTGTTGAGCCCTTTTGGCTGCTCCCCTCTGTGCCCAGCTAACCAGATTTTGTCTGTCAGGATCCGTCAGAACGCTTCAGGAACTGTTCTTCCTAAAGAAGTAATTTTTATATTTGAAAAATGTCTGTAGTTTCTTCAAGTACAGGAAACAGGTATCTGTGTGAACTCATCTTGAAAACAGACTAACTGAATCCAAACAGAGTCAAAACCATTTTTAGTAGCACTGCAGGAAACATGGTGCAAGCAATGTTTCTAACACGGTTTTGTAGGCTGAAAATGCAATCACCATTTCAGTCCAAGCATTGGAAGTCATTTTGTCCTTTCTATACTCATAGTCAGAGTATTGCCACATCCATGGAGAGCTGTTGTGACAAGAAGGCACTGCTGCAGGGAAAAGCTGTGAATGTAATGTCCTGTGAGGTACCCTGGAAAGTACATTTACTCTCTTGAGTTATTCTGCCCCAGCGTCTCATCCAGGAATGAAATTAGAGGCAGATTTTTATGACATCCACTTGTTATTAATTTAATAGCAAATTTATCATTATATTAAATAACTTTGATTTTAATCATAGAATAGTTAGGATTGGAACGCACCTGAAGATCATCTAGTTGTGCCCCCCCTGCCATGGGCAGGGGCGCCTCACACTAAGCCATGATTTCATTCGTGTATATTATTGTTGTTTAGCATGTTAATATCTGATCCTGATTTCACACCTACCCTTCTTTACAGAAAAAAAAGATGAGCTACACTACCATTACAGTCACAACTAGGTTCCTAAAGCTTCTATTAGAGTTATGAGGAAAAGCATGATTTCAGTGCATGGCACTTTGTCAGATCTGATTCACATTGGTTTCATTCTGGCTAATGTTAGCCTCAACTGAAGTGCAATGAGAATCATACAATCAGAATCACAGAAAAGGACCTTGAGATGGTCTAGTTCCAACCTCTCTGCCATGGGACACTTTCCATTAGACCAGGTTGCTCAAAACCCCATCCAACCTGTCCTTAAATGCTTATAGGGATGGAGCTTTCTCAACTTCCTGGGACAAAGTCATCAGTCTTTATCCTGATTTCAAACCAGAATCATGACATATTCTAGGAGTAATGATCAGAATCCTTCCTTCATCACTGATATTTGCATATGAATTCATCTCAAAAGTATCGTGCACTTTAACAGATCTTTCAGCAAAATGGACAGTACCTGAAATTTCATCTTAAGCCTCTGAAAACCCAATCCTCTACTTTAATGGTAGAGTGTCAGTAAGAAAAAACACAGCATCAAGTAACAGGAGTGGACCCTTACACATGTCATATAGATTTCTCTTTTGGGCTTGCTGTCCAGCTGGATCTAGGGGTTACTGCTAGAAGGTGATGGGTCAGTTTGAAGTCCACAGCTCACATCTCCTGACGCAGTTGCAGTAGTCACAGGCATTCAGCACAGGTTATAGAGCTTCCATGCAAAACAGAAAGGAAATGTGGTGGCCAGGTGAGTTTCACTGGGTTTGTGGCAAATAACTGTTCTCTCTTGTAAATCTGTTCTCATTCAGCAAATGCCTGAGAATTTATTTCATTGTCTGAATGATATGCTGTCTTTTTAGATAGGGCAACTAGTATGACTTTATTGTAGCTGCAGGATTAATTGTAGTTGTATTATTGTAGATACTGTATTAGTGTAATAATCTTTTGTTTTCTTGATGCTTTAAGGGTTGTGTATTTTTAAAGGCTCTTTTAGTTTAATTTTATTGTTGTTTGCTGCTAAAATTCAGAAAATGCTTAAGCAGATCATCAGAAATATAGGAATTTCTTTTAAATTCCTTGTCATAGAATCATAGCATGGTTTGAGTTAGAAAGGACCTTAAGATCATTAAGTTCCAGCCCCCCTGTCATGGACAGGGGTGCCTCGCTGTTGACCATGTCATAGATTTATCTGCCTTTGTCTGCTGCGCAAATAATAAACATTTATTTAGCAGTACTTACCTACACATTTCCTTTAGCAATAATGAAACAATTTTAAAACTTTGGATTAAATTCAACAGAGAGCTTTGCCTTTTGTTGTTTCTTTTACATTTCTTTTTTCCTCTGCATTTCTTGCTCTGGTGGTAAGAAATCCCGAGAAAAAGGTGTAAAAGAAGCAACAATCAGCAGACAGGATATACTGAAGGTATGAAATAATAGGCAATTTGACTGAATTAATGACTGGAAAATTATCCTGCTGAATGCAAGAACCACTGCTGAATTTAGAGCCTGTAAAAGATGAGGTTGTTTTTCTCTTAATAGAGTGTGAAAGAGTTGTATGGTAGGTGCTTCTTAAGCTATTTTAGCTTTATTTTTTCTGTATTACCATCAGGCACTGGATAAACATAAGATTATTTCCTTTTTAATGAGGACAGTGTGCAGAAGGGTCAGAGTTCCCTTTCCCTAAGCTTTTTAATTGCTATAGTTTCCTTGATTCAGTGCAGCAGCTCTTAATTTGCATTAAGCAGAGTAAAAGGAAAATGCTCACTTGGTTTGTTGGTGTTTGGATTTTTAAGAAGGGACATTTCATTTGTACTCATGTTTCAATGATGCTTTTTTAGGAACCTATATAAAAATACTACATCACTGCAGTTGCACTTTTAGTGTTCCAGTTATGGAAATGCACTACATACCCCAGCGTGTTACAAAAGAATTGCATTTGTTTTTCTTCCAGTTGCCTTGGGTTCTAAATCTATTTCACAGCTATAGGGGATATTTGGAATGGCATTTGGAATGGGATTTTGTTATGTTTGGGAAGAGCAGACAGATAAGTAAGGAAAATAGGCTAATGTGTTCATTTAACATTCAGTAATAATTATAGCTTCTACAAACAGCAGTAAAATCCATCTGCAGTCACTATAACTAGTGGTTAATGTGGTGTGAATCGAGTCATACACCTTCATAAATCAGACAAAAATCTTGGTGCTAACAAGAATCTTATTCCATGTTACTGTTTAGAAGTGCTTGGCCTGTTTAAAGAACACAAAGAATTTTTGATCCTGTCTGAGCTCTTCCTCCAGGAAGATATCATTCTGGAATTGAGGAGCTCAGATTCTGTATTGTTTTAGGACCTAAAAATACACAGTTATACTGTTAGAGAGATATGGAGTGCTTAAGCACTATGATGGCTGTTTATTCATTGTAGGAGACCAACTGGAGATAAATAGATTTTGAATAAATCATTTGAAACTCTCTAAGTCACAGAACTCTGAAGAGTCTCAAACTTTTTCTGACATTTATGAATTAGGCATGTGAAAAGAGGTTGGATTTTTCTACATTGCATCCAAATTGGAAAAGGAAACTCATCAGAGACAGTTTTTCTAACAGGATCAGAAGAGTATTTCTAATGCTTAAGTTTCAGGTCAAGGTGATCAAGGGTCTGGTTGTAGTTATAATATGTCATAAACAAGAAAATCCCAAGAGGCTTAAGAAAAGTCTGATCTAGTTCCTCAGTCCCTAACTTCTGTCATGTTATTAAGGCACTGGAGCCATACACAATTCATCAAGAAACCATGTTGACTCAAATAAATTCCATTGAAGACTCAGAATATCCTTTCCTTTGAAAGCATATCACATATCTGGGTTTTCATCCATTTCTGTTTTGGGCAGACGAAAGAAAAATAAAACTATGGAATTTTCCATGCTGTTATTTCTCTGCAAAGCTGTTCTGGAAACAAGTTTTTTGGAACACGATCTGTCTTCACCCTTAATCTAGAGGTATAGCCTTCTAAGTCTAGTACTTTCTTATTTCAGTCAGCAAAAAGAGGATCTGTTTTGTTATTGTGTCTTTATTACATACCGAAACCACTATATTCACAAGAGAGGGTCAGGAGTGCTGAGATGTGGACAAAACCAACACTTGTGCTCTCTTTGAGTAGTGCTAGAAAGCAGACTTTCAGGCATTTAGGTCAAATACTTCAGTAGGATTATCTCTGAGAGATATTTATACCAGGAGCATTACAATCTCTCAAAGTCAAACACTGGATGTGTTCTTCCTGAAGTGTTTTACCTCTGCTCACAGTATGTACATAAAAATAGGATCTTATGGGATAAAGATAATTTGAAAAAACAACTCTGCAGACTATGCTTGGGAAAATGAAGTGCCAACAGAAGTAATTCAGTCTAATTAGATCTGGGGAGGAGTGCTGTATGAAAATCTAAACACTGTTTCAATAATAATGATAGTCTGGGACTTAGAGAGTCTGTGTTTGTGTGAATTGCTTTTTCCCAGTGTACAGAATAATCTAATCATCCCTTATTCCAAGAATAATTGAAACTTTGAGCTGATTAACTAATTTTAGAATTTCTTTTTTGATTTCTTAGCATTTTTACTGATAAAAGGAGCCATCTCTTAGGCTAAAGTTTCCTCTGCCAATATTTTGATTGACATAGGTTTTCCTAATGGCTGATTAATTGGTAATTGTGCTCAGTAAAATAACAAAGTAGATGTTTGGGTTGCTGAGCAATTGTGCGCTGTAGAAGGGGGCTGTCCTGTACATTTCCTGAAGGCCTGTGAAATTGTACCTCATGCTTTAATGGAGAAAAAGAGTTTACAGTTTGACTCTAGTGCATTTGCAGCTTAAAAATTACAATGATAGGATAGTTATGGTGTCTTCAGTCATCCTGCTTCTCCTATAAGCATGAAAAAGTAATGTTAGAAGGATGTATTTCCTGTTTTCTATTCCCTTCTGAGCCCCTGATGGGGATACCTTGTCTCTTGCGATGGAACTCGCTCCTATTCCTATTAAATAAGGGCTAAATGCCTCCTGGAGCACAAGTCCCCAGAATGGACATGGACAAGAAGGTGGCTTCCCACAGTAAGGAATAAACATTCTTGTGGGTATTCCCTGTTTATTAAAGGATGGTAGACTGCTAAATCTGCCTGGAAAACTTCCACATAAATTCCTTCTTCATAGCTTGTCCCTGTGTCCATGCTTGTACACTGCAGGTTTTGCATATAACACAGGGTGCAATGATCAAACACCAAACAGTAATATCTGCCTAGTAGTTCAATTTCAAGTTGCATCTTTCTTTTCCTCATATTCTCTCTGCTTTCTGTACATTAAATCATGGTCTCCTGCAAGTAATTTTCCGTCATGTGTTTTTTATGCTCTAATTGGTTAACATACATGAAATATACATATAAGCTGAAATCATTAACATCACTCTGTTCTGTTCTTGCTCTATCCATCTCTTTAATGTTATATTGGGATGGTTCCCAGTCTCCACATCCTTCTCCATGGTATACCACAGGTACCTGGTGTTAGATTTCCATTACTCTTTTGACGAACTACAGACAGCTTGCTCATTAATCCTTTATCTAAGAGTTCATCAGCCATGCTTTTCAGCTCTTCATTACTTCAATAGCACAGCTACAGTCATTACATTTCACATCTTCCAAACCTTCAGAGCCATGCTTTTTTGTCTGTCTGGAATTCAGAGTGAAGTGGGATTTTGGCTGTCTAGGACTCAGGCTGTAATGCACAAACCTAGAGGATGTTCACTGTGATTATAGTTACAGACATCTATTATTTTTGGGGTTGAGTGAGAAGCAAATTAGTGAGACTCCACTGTTCAGCTCTTGCTCCCCAGGGCAGTGTTCTGAAATCATAGTCCATCCCTTGATACTCATTTCCACTCTTGCAGTCCAGTCGTGTATTTCAAATGAATTTTTCAAGCTTAATTTGGATTCAGTCCTTGCTGTGCTTCAGAAAGAATGGGATTGTGCTCCTCTAAAAGATTATTCCATGAAGGTCCTTGCAAATAAAAAGGTAATTGCAAAAATACACTTTTATCAATCATGTATTTTAATGTTCTAAGAATTCTGATTAGTTGAATAAAATTATAATTCACTTGGATATGACAAAAACATCACAATAAATTCTCACCTATTCAATAAATCAGCCATTTTCTCAAGTGTCATAAGTCGTCAGTTAAACCATAATTAAACCAATCTGAATGCCTTCTGCTTCTCAAACAAATAACCCCCCATAATTAATTAAGTGAAATGACGGAAATGGCAAAATTTAAACTATCAGGAAACATATTTCTTCACCAAATAAAACCATAAAAGTAATGCTGTTCCAACAGCATTCATTTCAGATTCATGTTAACTGGAAATTGTAGCAAGGCATGGTAATATGACAGTCCCCATATTTCAATGTGCTGCTTTTTCAGGCTCTCTCAGACCTTTGTAATATAAATCTTTTCATTGCTGTCATATCACTCCTACCTTATTCTAAATCCTATTCTCATCCTTTTCCTTATGCTATGTAGGCAGAAGATAATCTCATTTTATTTGGTAAACCTCTAAGTTTTGTTTAGGAAAACTCAGGGATGAGCTGCTCCTCTTAATGGGAGGGAGCAGAATGAGCTTTGGAATAATCCCATTTAGTGACAGTCTGTGAAGGAGGTTAATGCATTTTTTAATAGGACTTTCCCAATATTTGGTTTATTGTGCTTGCAGTAAATACTGTTCTTTACCTCTTTTATCTCTTAACTGAAAGCCTATGAGACTTCTTTCCATGACACCATTTTTAAAGTGATGTATTGATTTATTTTCATTGATCTCACTGCACAGTGTTTAAGGAATTGATGTTGCCATTCAGCAACATGGCACAATCTTGTTCTCCCTCAAGTCAATACAAAATTGGTCAAACCTTGAACCACAACATTCCGTACTGAATAGTTTTCAGTGTCACTCAAGGAGAACAGACTTCTTGGTCAAAGTAGAGGATTTAGCAGCCTCGATGAAAAACATTATTGCTGATTGATAGGGGGGAGAAACTTGGAACTGGTATTGTTAAAAGCATTTTCCAAGCTGTCTTGTAGGAGTAAGCAGTCCTCAGGCAGCAGGGTGAGAATGCAGAGGCAGTGAGCAGAGCTGACTCAAATATTACCTGTTCAACTGATCAAAATACACACAACTTTCATGACATATTATGAGCTACAGGAGCCCAGCTTTGGCATCACAGCATCTCATAAAACATGGTCTGTAGAGAGTGATCCGAGGCACTTAACTTAGTTACATAAAATCTGTACACAGAAAATAGAAGGGTTCAGAAGGGAATTCAGTTTTGCTGTGCTAATCAGGGGGCTTGGCCAAATGCACCCTTAATGGAGTTCCATTACAAAGCATGGCAACACCTTTATGGTGTTTCAGTCAAAGTCAACCATCCTGATAACATTCAGGACCACTCATCTGCCAATGCTTTCCCAAGCCTCCCTTTGACCACCTTCTGTCTCCCAGACTTTAACCTTCCTGACCCCTCGGTCACACTGTCTTTTCAAGGGAAGGGCTGAAAAATGTCCTTTCCACAAATGGCAGCCTAGTAGTTATGGCAGATACTGATATTGATAAAGATATTGTTTATGAAGACAGGAGAGTTGTGGCTTTGAATCCATTCAGTCTGTTAAAGGAACTGTATTTGTATCTTCTACTTCCTCAGTCAATGGTTTGGCAAAATCTTGACTTTCCCCTACTCAGCTAAACCTCTAACCACTAGGATATTATATTAAATAGTAAATATTATATTAAATAGTAAATATTATTTCTATTTTTGATTGAGAAGAGCTTTTTTTATTTTTTTTTCTGCATTCACTCTTGTGTATGTTTGTTAGGCATATTCAGAGCATAGTAAGATTGACCCATATAGGGCTTTAATGCAGTCTGAATATTTCTCTGCTCTAAATGTGAATTCCATAAATGTTTAAATGAGAGTGAGACATCCTTTCATAAATATGTGATAGCAAATGTAGTCTAAAATACTTGGTCTACTGAAGGGAGTAGGAACTCTATATTTTGCAGCAAGGCCTTGGTGCTTCAAATCCAAGTACATTTTAGGCATTAAAAATATTCAGTCTGAATCTTATTCTCAGCTTTGAGTAACTGTTCAGTCTCCAAAAGGTTTTGTCATAGGCTGTAGTCCATACTCTTTTACCTTACTTTACTTCAAGTGACTACCAAAAAGGTAAGATTAGAAATGGTTCTAATTTTCAGGATCATTTGAAGCTTCTGAATTGTGATCATCAAGAAAGTCCAAGGCAATTGCAATCACAGTCATAGCTGCATCTAAAACAAGTCACATGGGATTTTATGCTGCTGTAGAGCTCTCAGAGCTTCCATTTTCTCCCAAAGAAACCCTTAAACTAGCAGGACATTTTAAAGACAATATCAATGATTAGCAAAGAAATATCATAGTTAATTTGTGAGTCTCATTCGCATTAATGAATTCATGTTGCTCCAAAATAGGAATTCCAGCTGCTGCAATGTGACATGTTGGATATGTCTTTATCTACCAACAAAATGATGTTATTTCTAAAAATATGCTACTGTTGCACAATTCTTTGGGTATGACTTTGTAATCCAGATAAACTTGTAGCCCAGTTGGCACCCAGAGCCTTGATTGCTCACACCGTATGGATAAGACATCACCAGGTTTAGTTGCTTTTGCATGACAGTCTTGTAGGCTTTCACTCTAAGAGATCCCCGTGCTACATGTTTTGGACATGAACACTATTCTTGTTGCATCACTATTCTTGCCATGCTATAAGACATGGCCTCTGAGGCTATGGCATACTGTTTACATTACTTGAGCCACCTTGAAGAGGAAGAATACCACATTCATCAAGTAATTATTTCTCAGGGCCACAGGATGTGACATTGGCTTAAAGCAGGCCTCAGCCCAGTGCTAAGTAGTGTGGATTGTATGTGCTAGAGGGGAGTACCCTTGGATACTGAGATTTCAAACCAGTTGGCAGTACTGAGCACCCTCTGGTTCAGATAGGTCTAACTGTGTAAATGCAATAATGCACCTGCATCCTTTTATAATTAACTTCTTTTAGTAAAAGTGTTCATATTGAAAAGAGATCTTCAAGACAAATGTCTCAGACTGAAGGAAATTTGATAGACAGTGAAACCATACATCTGGGTTATGTTGATTTAGAAATGTCAGGGTATTTTTACATAGATGTCAAGAGTTTAAAGAGCTGCTTCCCCCCTCCCAGTTCAATTATTTCACATATGCCCAACACTTTCTGTTCAACCTCTGCCTTGTGAGGGTCAGTTTCATGGTATTTGCAACAGAGATGTGCTGTTGTTTCTAATCTTGCTTCTCTTCAAAATTCTGCATACATTGCAAAAAGCCCAGCAGCTGTTGCTTTAAAATGCAGATAAGTAGGATGCTATGCCACTCGCGGGTGCCATCATTACAGACCCCTGTTACTGTTTTCTGTCAGCTAGAAGTTAATCACTTCATTTTTACCCTGTCAGTCATTTATCAGGAGACAAGAACAAAGATATCTTTAGGGCATGCGTAGCATCCTTTTTCTCCAAAGCATTTTTTGCATCAACATTATGATGATTTTTCTCTTATTTAGTTTATTTTGAGGTGTAAGCATATGAAAATATTCCTTAATAAATTTCTTTAGATATTGCTGCTTCAGCATTTATTTGACATCCAATTTAATAGTTTCTTTTCTGTAGAAAAGAAAACATTTTTACTAATAACATTGAGACACACTTTCTGGGAAATTACCTTCAGCTCATATCTTTATCCAAAAGCAAAAGGGCCTAGATTTGTAGTGGGAGATTTTCTCTAAAAATGAGGAATATTTGGATTAACTGCAGAAAGAAATATGGTGCTGTATGGGGACATTAGATATACTCAGCAGTTTGGTTAAAATCCTAATATTACTGTGCTAGGTTAGAAAGATGTGCATGCATCCACCATCTTGTAAACCTAAAGAAGTAGGTTTTGCAATTATTGTATACGATAAGTCTTGTACAAGTAAAATTGTGTCTCAAATAAAAATGACCATGTAGTTTTTAATGAAAACAATGAATCAGTAAAATCTGTGATTTAGAAAGATTTTTCAGGCCCTTAAATGTGTGATGTGTTTTCAGTCCTTGTATTTGGTGTAATCATAGAACCGCTGAATGGTTAAAGATTATCTAGTTCCAACCCCTCTGCCATGGGCAGGGACTAATCATGCAACACTGCTCAGTAGTAGAAAACCAAAAGACAAATGGGGTTTCAGCTTGAGCTCCTTAGCTTGTTTTGACAAATATGGAAAGCTGTCTTTCCAGCAGGTTGTCACAAGTCATATGACTCTGTTTCAAGTTATACAAACCAAATCAAAGCCCCAGTGACGTAGGGTGAATGTGTGAAGGTGAACATGGGCACCAAACTCAGCAGAACCAAAGATTCTTCCCATCCATTATTCTGTCTCAAATAGTACCTGACAGAAGATATTCCAATACTATCAAGTAGCCTTGATAGATATTTCTCTTCTTGGGAAGAATTTTTTTAGACCCACTTTAATTTTCAGACTCTACAACATCCAGTGGTTAATTGCATCCTGTATATTATCTGTTAGTGGTTAAATTCTGAAACCATCCATTTCTTGTATTGTGAGAACAGTGAACAAGTGTCCCCTATTCCCTCCTTCCTGAAATTTGTAATTTCATTAACTTTTATTGCGCTCTGGTTTTAGTCATCTTTTTTTTTACAGCTGAGAAGACTTACTCTGTATCATTCCTGTGAGCAAATTGCCCCTATTGGCCTCTCTGCTCCTTCCCTGCCTTTTCCAGGTCCTCTTCATGATGCAGAATCAGGACTGGCTGTAGTAGATTTGTGTGGGTGTCTGTTTCATGGTATTATAATGAATTCTGTTTGGTTCTTCATTCATTTCCGTAAATTGTAGGCGCAGATTTGCCTTTTTCCCTACTTCTGTGCATTAAATTTATGTTTCCCTATAAAAACTGAGAAATAGAATAGTTCCAGAAGAGAAAATAGAGAAAGTGTTTCTTCCCTGGGGAGTAATTGCTTGGCTGGTGTCTATCCGTATCTAAATCTACCAAGGAGCGATATTCCCCGTGCCTCGCTTTGCATTTATTGGTATTGAAATTCATCAAGAATTTTACCATCCAGTCACTTGTCATTTTGAAACCCTTTTTCACTTTTCTCAGTCAGTTTTTGCCTTTGCTACCCTGATACCTCAGTGTCTTCAGTAAATATTGCCTTATTTTTCGCCACCTTTTCTAGATCATGTAAGGGAATTCCCTTGTTGCAAAAATAAAGCCTCCTTTGTTAATCTCTGCTTCCTATCCTTTAAACATTTACTAATCCTTTATTCCTAGACCACTCTATCTTTTTTATTTTATGAGAAGTCTTTCATAAGCTTTCTGGAAATCTAAGTGTTATTCCTGGTCCATGAGATTACTGTTCCTCTAACAAGGTTAAGTAGATCTACCTGTTACTCAAGTTAAATTAATTTGTGGTCTCCCTTTAGAAAATGGCTTTGTATTTGCCACTTGCACACATTTCAGTCATTTGTCTCATCCTGGTAATTTATTACTATTCATTTTATTGATTTGCTATTAAACTTTGTCTACTGACATATCAAGAGCAGATGTTTCCATTGATTTGACAGGTCTGAAAGGCTCTTCTGTGGGTTCATCCTGCAGTTGATTGAAAATAATTCATTTCGCTTTATTGCTTTGGCCTTTTCATTCCTGAGCTTTCTTATTACACCCCAATGCCCTGTGTAATTGGTATTTAGTATCTGAATGCCGCACAATCCTTACTGCAGTTACATTCACTATTCTCTTTTGTGGCAGGGAAATGCCATCCATCCTTACTTTATAAAGACAGAGGCAGGGTCCCAGAGACAGGCACTGGGTAAAGGATGCTGAGTGATGAAACAATTTTGCAGGTCCTCAAAATTTTCTCCAGCTTTGAGCACAGAACTCCTAAGGGCTGATCTCACTGACTAAAAAGTATCAGCTTTAAGGAGGAAGATGAACTAGGTGCCAAGGGCTGGATTCATGTCAGCAAGTACATTGAGTGTTGGGTTACCAACAGTAGGCAGCCAGAAAAGCTGAGAAGACAGAAACATATCTGAAGCTGTGCCTCCTGTTGGTCTTTGTGGTTCAGAGCCAGAAGAGACACCTTGCTGACAGCCTTCCTTTGGTGCCCACCTCTTGCTCTAATAGGAGTTAGGTACTGCAGTTCTTTCAGGCTGGTCTTCCATGAGCTGCCAACAAGCATTTGAGGAGGTAGAAGAGGATGTCAGAGATGCTGACAATGTCTTAAGGCCACGACAGCCTTTCTTTGTTCTCTTTTGTACCCTCATGAAAGACTTTGAGGGAGCACATACTTTTCTTCAGTGTCCCTGCAGGATATGGCAATGCAGACCCTTGCCTCCCCAAGCATCTGCTGTTCTCTGACATTGGGTGAGTCTGATCTTGGGCATAGGCTCACACTGGAGGTTTCCTGAAAACAGACATCTCATCTCCACTGTTGCATGCAGGAGATCCCTTGGCCTTGTGTAAAAGGAGGAACATTAATAGTAACTCTTAAAAGCAAATCAAGAAAAGGAAATATCTCAACCCACCTCACTAAAGGCCAGTAGTGCAATGGGACTGATAAATTAGTGCAGTAAATTATTGCTACAGCTGCAGGAGATACAGAGATTTTCAGATGTGGCCCTGCTATGTGGGAGACTTGGGAAGATATTAGAAATTACCGCTCAGAGGCAGTCGAATGCTGCAGTGGGGGTTTGTTTAATAAATGACTTTCTGTAAAGAAGATAGTGCTTGTACTATTACTTAAAGGAAGAGAAGCTCGAGCTCTTAACTTCAGATTTTGAGTTCATAAGGCAAAGGAACCTTTGAAGATAATTTGAGTTTTGTACAGTCTACTTTTTTCTTTTATATTTAGTTCTTTACACTGTATCTTGTACTGACTTTCTTTTCTATATATAAAAAATGAAAGTTGTTCATCACAATACAAACTCACTCTGGTTTTGAGTCTTTCTATTAACTTGATTTGCTTTATAGAGCTTACTGACAGAACTCCAGTGATAAATCATAGCTATGGAAAGGAAGCATTTGTACTTTGCTGGAGAAACAGATATTTGCTTAGTTGATGTTTTATGGGAAATACTAAGTTAATGAGATAGAGACAGAAAGAAAACCATTAAAAAGATGTCATTTGCACTGCTAGCCAGAAGTTGTGTTAAACAACCCGATGAAGTTTAATCCTATAAAGCCAGAGGTAGGAATGGTAGAGATGAACATAAAAGAAATGTTTAGACATTGATGTAGTGAAATGATTTAATAGTCACACATCTGGAGTGCTGCGGTCAATCTACAAATTTAGGCATGTATGCAAAAGGTGTTCCAAAACTCCTAATTACACTATTTATCATAGCATCATAGAACAGTTAATGTTGGAAAGGACTTTAAGATCATCTAGGTCCAACTCCCATTTGTTGCTGTATAATGCAACACAGCACTTTTTATGCTATAGCAGCTGTCAGATTGCCAAAATAATCCTGATCATCAAAGACAGCCCTTGATCAGGAGACACAGGGTACCTGTAGTCAAAAAAAGTGTGATATAACATTGAGATTAACACCTACCTTGAAACCTCACAGCTCCACAGTAATTGTTCCTCCATGGCCCCTGTGAGGTTTCCCAGCTCCCTGAGGTGTCTGACAGCCCATGAGCCCATGCCTGTGCAAGATCCTGGGTGCTGGGAATTGCTCTCCCACTAACTGCCTTGTGAGAGTCATCACCTACATGCAGGGAGAACCGTCAGCAATCCGAAGAGCTAAGTCTGATTCTCCTTGAGCTGCAAGTTTTTCTAATTTGTCACCTGCAGACATTTCAAGTGTTTCATTCCTTTTCCATCTGGATTGCTTTGTTCATTTTTTTGAAACTCTGAAAATTTTCCATGTCCTTTCTCCTGTCGGCACCAATGCAAGTCATGCAGGCAGTTTTGGTTTCCCACCTTCTGTATCTATTTTCCTCTATAACAGTGACATCAATTTTGATTTGCAGCTACCCTGGCTCAGAAGAAAGGTCCATCTAGGCAAGTGTGCTTTCTGTGACTGTGGTTAACAGCAGATGTTTAGGAAACATATAGCAACAGTGGACATATGGTCTGATCCTCTCCCTGTTATACACCACAGCCTTCTTCAGAGAGCATCCCTGCTCAGCCCCTAAATCACTCACTAAACTGCATTGCTGTTTCCATGTTGGAAGGAAAGATATATGAAGTTCCTACAGCTTGCAAATGAGGCTGTAAAATACTAAAAAAGACTAAGAATTGGTCCAGGCAAAAAAATCTCATTGGTGACTTTTTCAGTCTTGGCCACAAGAGGTGAAAGAAAAGCATCTTTTTTTGATGACAGAAAAGACATTTGCGTGTTCACTTTCTTGCTTGTTTGGTTTTGGGTCTCTATTCTGTCATTCTGTGAGACTAAATTAATTTTAATGGCAGAGGTTTTGTATAAGGAAATGCTAAATGACAGTGTAATTTACACTGCAAGCTTTTCTGACAAGATGTGTAGCTTCAATAGATGCTTTCTTCTATTGAAGTCAAAGAGATTTCACCCTTTATGTTTAATTTACCCACCACAGGCATTGATATGGCCACTTCACCATATTCTCTGAGTGCTTCACAATACTCTCCTTAAGTATTCTTAATTTAAAAGTAGGCAAACAGGTCATCAAATTAGAGACATATTCACACCACTTGTATCAGACTTTCTTTCTGACTTAATGCATATTCTCTAGATTCTTGCTTTCTCATAGGTACAGAGAGCTCTACTGTCTAGGGAGTTTAGATTCCTCTATAATCTATGCACTGCACCTGTTTCTTTTTCTCCTGAAATAAGAAGAAAAAAAAACTCTCTCAATTTATATCTTTAAGTGTGTGTAATCTGCTTGAAATTGGTCAGATTACTCCAATGCTAAAGAAAATTAGTTTCAAGAGCCTAACTCAAGAGACTGCTGTTACTACTTTGCCTAAACTTAGAACATGGCTTTTGATAAATGTTTCCCATCTACAAATAATTGCTAGTAGGGGTTCATGGGGTTTTTTTCTGCAGGACAGGGGAATATCTTAAAATCAAGGTGAGCTTAAGCCAGTATAGGTAGAAACTTTTCATGGCAGGGAGAGGGACAACACCACAGCTGGTTTTGCTGGAAGATTTATTTTTAGAGTTTTTATTGCCACAAGACTCATTTTAAATGAAGGCATTAGAAGGAAAGGTCCCAGCTCTGTTTCTTAGTGTCCTTGCTTAAATGAGGGATTAGACGCAGAATGAGGAATTGTCATTATGGGCAACATCATCAAAACTCTGAGCTTCGTTCAGGGTAGCAGAAAAAAAAGGCATATTCCAAGTCCTAGCACAATTCAGGAGCATGGAATAAAGTGCCTGTGTTACTGCACCAGACCATCCTCTTCTCAGCCTCAGAGCAGCTTAAGGCAAATTCTGTCAATCTTAAAGCTGCTTAGGGCAACATTTTCAAAGCGACTTAGCGATTCAGAATCTAATCTTCATTGAAAGTCAACAAAACCTAAGCTCAGATGTGCTTAATTTACCTTTAAAAATGGGACACAGGAACTTCTGATGTTACCCTTAATCCTGCTACTGAGCATGTGAGAGCCAGGGCTCCCAGTGAAGGAAGCTGTGGATAATGGAAAGGAAAGAATGATGGGTTGCAAATAAACATTGCTGATGATATTTTGGTCACAGTGCTTGATTAGCACGTTTTTCTTCAAAGCCTGTTTCTAATGTGGACTGACAACACACACATAGTGAAACCACTGAATCTAACTATTAAAAAGAAGAAACAATCACAAAGTTTTGACACCGTCCAGGTGACACCAAAGACAATTATTCTTAGAATCATAGAATAGAATCATCGAATAGTTAGGGTTGGAAAGGACCTTAAGAACATCCAGTTCCAACAACCCTGCCATGAGCAGGGACACCTCACACTAAACCATATCACCCAAGCCTATGTCCAACCTGGCCTTGAACACCGCCAGGGATGGAGCATTCACAACTTCCTTGGGCAACCCATTCCAGTGCCTCACC
>JAOEHY010038277.1:0-26500 GCA_025447955.1 Psilopsiagon aurifrons
GTCCTTGTCCAGACCAAACATCACTAAGCCATAACTAAAAACATTGGTGTTATCAGCGCTGTTCCCAGGCTGAAAGTGAAAACCACAGCACTGCACCAGCTACCAAGAAGGAGAAAAATGACTGCCACTGCTGAACCCAGGACAATACTGTTGACAAAGCCCTTTTTGTAATAGAGGACAGTAAGAAGAAGGCTTGAACCTCCCAAATTATCAGCTGTTGTGCAGTTTCAGTGATTACGTTTTAAGGTGCTCTTTCTTCAATATATGTACAAAGGTAAATCAAAGCAGCGGCTGATGAAATAAGTATTCAGCAAAACTCTTACGCAGTGTAAGAGTGGCAGTAGAAACAGGAGTTGCTTGTTTTCTAAGGTGAAAACCTGATTCGATTAAAAAGTCATTACTGCTGAGAATCCTCGCCCACATTGATAAATTTTGCTGTATTCAAGCAGGAGAGGCTGTGCTCTGTGCTTTTACTCTTTGTCCCACAGAAATTAGATAATATAAACATTTTAAATATCTATCTGACCTAATCCTACTTAGTATACCTTATGGCTATAATAAGGTATTATTTTAAATACAGTCAGATCTTGAGGTATTTTTACTTTTATATACTTAGAATGATTTTTTAATGGTCTGATTCATCTGCAGCCTCATACCTGGGAAGGAAGATAAGCCCCTTGAAGTTATTTAGCCTAATTCACTATTTTCAGAATTAATACTCAAGAAGAAATTGCATTGTTTGATTTCCAAATAGTGGATACTAATTTTCACAGGTATTTAGCATATTGTCTTCTCACTTAATGCTCTACAACATGTGTAATAATTGCTGCGCAGTTGAAAACTTCTCAAAGTGCTAAAATGGGTCTTCTAATAGTAATAATGAGGATGGATACTTGAGATACAGGGTAATGAAATTGTATCACCTGACTGATGGAGGGGAAATAAGATTTAAAGAAAATTTGCATTTTTATTCTCTTATAATTTGAAAAAATTGTGGGAGAATGTTTCAGTCACCTCAGTAATGATATTGAATTGTTGTAAGGATACTCACAGTGTAGCGGCTCTTTCATTTGGGTTTATGCATATATCAAAAGCATTTTCCTAAATGCCCCTTGGATAATTAAATGAATGTCTTTGCCATAGCAGGCTTTGAAGAACAATGATGTCCTGGGAGGTTATCATCACTCACAGCAGCCATAATCATCATCATCATCAGAGAGTGAAAATGTACTTAACCAGCAAACTACGCTACTCTGTGTGACTGAGCAAGGGAGGTGACATGTGAGCATTGTATCAGGCTGGATAAATAACTAAATATTTACAATGAACTTGTCCCTTTAGTACTGAGGGTTGAGGGCTGCTTATGAAGGCAAGGAGCAGTCAGGTTAGTGGATGGCAGCAGCATGCAGTGCCTGGAGTAAGCTTGGGTTTCCTGTGAGATGCTGCTCTGTCATTACTCTATATGGTGCTTATTTGTAATGAATATTCTTGTTTAAAGAATATTCTTTGAACACTTACAGCTATACATGGAAGGGCTCTAAGTATAGGTCCTGTGGTAAAGTGTTACACAGTGGTTTGATTTGGGTTAACTACAGGGTGATGGGCTGGAGCACCCAGGACACCCCATTTGCGGAAGCTGGTTTTGTCTGCAAATTTTGAATTGAATGGCTCCATTACATAGCCATGATCCAAAAGACATAGTGACAAAATGAAAGAAAATGGATATGTAGTGCAGAAAAGGGAAAATTAGGAGTACTACTGTACAGAACAGAGAGGTGCTGTTCTTCTGATTGTCTGTGAAAATACGACCTGTTCCCAGTCAGTTCTTAACAGCTTCACAAAGGGGGAGGGTAGGAGTTTAGATCACTTGCAAAGATCTAAACTCTGTGCATCCTGGACAATGCCTGCCTTGAGGGTGGCATGGTTGGTACAAGGAAAGCAAGTGCCTGGAAAACACAGGGTTAAAACACTTTTAATTTAACTTAGGTCTAAGATGGAGAATAAGGTTTGTGTTGTAAGTCTGTGGTGTGATAACAGAATTTAGTAGTCTTACTAACAAGAGTGAATCATTTCTTTTCATCCTTCTAATGAGTGAGTTCTTTCTTACCATCCATCTAATTTATCAGTTAGTTTGGAGACACTGACTCCTGAACACCTGCTAGCTTGGGATACTCCTCTTCTGTCCATCCTGTCCTGCTTGCAATAAATTTTGTACGAAGGTCACACTGCTCTAAATCTTCACCAGCTCTCAGAAACCTGCAGATATGGCTGGGTTCAGCTAATAGAGATTACTGGAGCATCCAACTGTGCCAAAGTTGAAAAGTGCACCCTGAGGAAGATTGCTTACTTCATCTTGAAGACCCCTGCCCACAACCATTGGAGGGCAGTGCACAAGCGCCAAAAGGGAGGAGACTTATCATAATGAGTACCTAAACTAATTGTAATATCCCCACCACTCTGTCAGGAACCTAATGAATATGTATGTTTGTGTGTAATAAATATCTACTTGCTTAACCCCTCGGTGTGCAAATTAGGAGGAAAGATCCCCCTTGCACCCGGTGCTGTAATAAACATACCTGCTTTATAACTCTCCTTGAGTTGTGGAGTCTGATTCCATGGTTCATGGTCCCTTGCAGGCTGGAAGACACGTGGAATGTTCCTCCATAGCAGAGCTGAGAGGTCTCATTTGGTTTCCTGCCTTCTCCCTCTGCTTTGTGGTGACCTGTTTCAGTGAGCTGAGCTGGCAGAAAATGACCCCACTCCTTTCCCTCTCCTTCCCCCTCCCCAAGTTTTTCTGCAGACTAGTGTGCAGGGCTGAGCCTCCATCAGCCACCAGAGAGTGAGAAAAGGTGCCAGAGGCTGTCCCTGGGTGGGGATGGAGCAGGACCACCTCAACAAATTCCTGGAACAGTTTAGGCCTTTCCAGGCAGTCATCTAGGTATATGTTAGTGAGTGAACTACTGGGCAGATTGATTTATGGTATTAATAATAAGAGAGTTCAAATATCACTGGTGGCAGGAAGGAACTTGGCCTGATCCAGACAGAAGAAGGAGTCATGGGAACAGCAGGAGGAAAAGACACATTCAATAAAGGCCAAGGCGGCAGCAGCAAAGGGCTTAGCACCTAATACGTGTTTCCTCAAGCAAATTAGAGATATCGTATATTTGAAGTATCAGTATCATAAATACCCAGGTGTCTGAAGGTATCTGTCTTTCAAGAGGCTGAGGTTAAAACCCAGAAGAGCGGAAGGAAGTGGGTGGCTTTTTATTGTGACGAACGATGTAAACTGAAAAAGACACGAGCAAACCTATTACTGAATATGTGTGAACTTGCGTATGTATGATAAAACCTGTTAAAGCTGCAGGTGTTACTGTAATTCCTCTGAAATACAAATGTCAACAAGATTTAAATTAAGAAATCATTCACAGCCTGTGAAGCTCTGGTCACTTACTTGGACATTTTTAAAGGGGAAGGTACATTGAGTCAAAAAGCTCTGCTTAGGTAGGGGAAGCGGTGTGGGGTTTAATCCCTGGAAAGATATCGGTGGAGGAAGGACAAAAGAGCTGCTTCTTCACCCCCCCCAAAAAAAAGATGAGAAATACCATATCTGGAGATTAGCAGAAGTAAATATTTGCCCCTAAGTTCACCTTGGCTCAGTTGATGAGGAGTCGCATTGTATTAGAGGAAATTACAAACACAGCGTTTTTTCCCTTTTGAATGTAAGGTTAAATTTGCATTGCAGTTCTGGTTAAAGCCATCTTGTTGCAAAAGCTATTCATATGCACAAAATAAACATGCAATCACACTGAAGAGAAAATCCTGTGTCACAGTGATTTTGTAAAGAGGTATAAAATCTGTTCTTCTCAGGATGTGGAAACAATAGACCTGGACACTCATATTTGTGTGGCCACAGCTTGATTTTCCTTTGGCTTATGTAATAGGGGGAGCATCAAACCATGAACTTCTAAGGATGTTTTTCCCATCTTAATGCCAAGGTTATCCATTAAGCATGACCTGATCTACCATCCCACCACTGTCCAGCCTCCTCCCTTGGGTTGGATCTGATAGCAGGATCCTTTCCTGCTGAGGTGATTCAGCTGGCTAACCTGGCAGAAAACATGGAGTTTTGTGGCCAGATTTTGCTGGTTCTTTGTGCTGAATCAGTTCTGTATGGAGTCTGACCAGTGCCAGAGCCAGAGCTGGGGTAGGGGGTTAGGAGGAAGAGGAGACACGTGCAGGGCAAGAAGAGAAGCAGTGGGACCAATCTGTCCGGCACTGCAGAGCCATTTAGACTGATACTGCCAAGACAGCCTCTCATCCCTGTGCTGGTACCTTTTGAGACAGGCTAAATCAAGAGCTGTTCGATGACCACTTTTAGGGTCATCAACATAAGCTTACATTATTTTTGCTTTAATTCTGAAAGAAAAGTTCTCTTTGCTGTAAGGAACCTTTTTCCTGTTTCCACTTCAATTTTGCAATATAGATATAGGGGGTTGAGTAAGAAGGGAAATGTTCTATTTCATTTCTCGTAATATGATCATACTTCAACATTTTAATGACTTGTTAACATAATATTGTCTTTTTTAGGATTCTCCTGTTTAATAAAATGGATAGAGTGAGGTTAGTAGGACTTGTTTGTGATGATAATTTACTAAACAGCATTATAATTGTGTGATAGTATCTATAGCGGTTGATATTACTGCTTTATCTGGGGATGTAGTTGGTGATGTGCATTCTTGTTCTTGTTATTGGCTTTGTTCCTCCAGAGAGCTTTAAATTTGGCTGAAGCTCTGTTTATTTTGTCACTTAAGTGCTTTTCCCTGAATACTTGCTTCCCTGACAATTGTTCTTAGTCATATCCATCATCTAAGGATTTTAGGTCATTTGAAGCTAATTCTGGTGATTTCCTTTTCTTATTCTTCATCTTTTAATTTTTCTTTCCAGCTGTTGCTATCAATATTGATTTTAATATCTTTCAATTTAATTTCTTTGCTGCAAGTACCTTACATAATAGCTTACCATAATGTAAATGCAATGATTTGTTACGTTTTTATACTGCTAGAAGCTTGCCTGTCTGGAACCATAGGTCTAGTTAATACTGTTTGTTAAACTGGTGTCTTTGTAACATAAAGCCACAAGGCACTAGAAAATGCACGAGCTTAGTGTAGCATTGCTCCAGGCAAGAGAGAATGGTGCATCCACTGGAGGAGGGGAAAGTCTCTCTGGGAATATACAGGCAGATGAGGTCACTGGAATCAGTAAGTATTCATCAGTGCACTTCCATCTCACAGTGCTTCTGACAGGGACATGCTGGTGATTATTGTTTCCAGTTCATATCCAGTTTGCAAACCATTAGGGTGCGGAGCACAGGTTGTAGGATGCCTGAAGGCAGCAGGATGCGAAACAGAATAACCTCTGACCATTGGTATTAGGGATTTTTGCATAAATTGCCCACATTGGACATGTAATACAGTGTATGTCTGTGGCTGATGAAAGAGCCTGTACATGTTAAGGCATGAGTGGGTTAAGTTTTAAAAGGTAGAAGGTTAAAACATGAGCAGATGAAGAGAAAATATGATCAGCTTACACCTCCTTTCAAAACTGTTAGCCATAGGGAAAATATAAATCTTGGTGGGTAAGTTAAAGATGTCTTAAGGCTGTTGTCAGTCACTTGGTGAGACTGTGCTCCTAGAACAGCTGCTGCTGAAGAGAGCTATTTGCTTTTCATACCTCTGGAGTGAGCCTTTCCACATGCTCTTCAGAGCTACGCTTTGCAAGATTTAGTCTGAGCCCAGGTGCCATTGTGCCTGTACAGCGCAGAGCTGAGGGGGGCTGCGGGAAGGTGGCAGCACTGATTTAGCCAGCAAAACTTAGTTTAATTAGTAAAATGTTTATCAGTCTGATTAACGGCCCAAAGGGAGAGAACAGGATGGTTTCTGTTACTGTTCCTTGACCATCTTTCTTCAAATTCAGTCACTGCCTTTTCCTCCCTTCTAACGCTCTAGTCCAAGAGGGGAAAATATCCACAGGTGAAAGGTGAGACTTCTTAATGCTTGGCAGCCCAGACAGCAGACATCTGTAGGCAAAAGTAAACAATACATTTTAAAGTTGCCATAGGAACTATTTAATCAAAAATGGGAGTCTTTTGATTTGTTTTACAGGGCTTTAGAAGAGTTAATAATTCTGGGGGGTCGTCATCGCTGAATTCTTGGATCAGTTGATTTCCTGTCTTGTTGGAATGAGAAGAAGGAAATTTATCCTAATGAAAAAATCTGTTTTGTGTGAAGATTATACTTCACATTATACTTGTGTGAAGATTATACTTCACTACCACCTGGAGAAGGGAGCAATGACAAGGAAGCCAATCAGCACGCCAGGACAAGGGGCATAGGGCACCTGGAGACAGTATCTAAAAATACAATTTAGAGAGATGAGATATTGGGCTAACTGCAGTATAGAAAAGGAGATAAAGGATACCTGAGGACAGGAGGCTTTTTGTATTGACAGCATCTTGTAAAACTGGAAGAGAATCCGCTATTGCAAACTTGGAGAAGTAGTTGGGATAGAACATGAGGTCATAATTGTTTCAATTTTGTGGAATGACGTGGGTGAAATCCATGTTTTCATGAGCTAGTTTATCTTTCCACAGCAATAACCCTTTTAGAAATACCTCCTCTTGGGGAGCCCCATTTCCTGTATGTAATGGAAATGATAAAAGCTGAAGTGCTGAACAGCCAGGAAGCTGTGTTTGTGCATGAGAACTTCCCTTATGGCTTTGGTTACTTTGAAAAATGTGTTCTTCAAAATAGCCCAAAGTCCTTTTTCGAGGACTCTGTGGAGGATGCATCACAGCCTGGTACTGGAGATCCAAACCCGCAGAGCATGGCACATTGTGTGAACTAATTGAAAAATGGAGCTTTCTAAAACTGCCTTTTGCAGCAATGTGGAATTTGCCTTCTATTTGCTTCTGAGTTCTTCATTTGTTTAAATACCACCTTTGGAACAACAGTGTCATTCACTTGGCAATTTCTCTTTTTATTCCTGATAATAAGCATGCTGGATACAAAAATAGCCATTCTGCTTGTGATCATCAACTTTAGCTATATTTCAGACACAGAATTTAGCAGATCTCCAGATAAAATATTACAGAGCAGCTCAAGCAGGCATTAGTGTTTGTTGCTTATACACTTTGTGCTTTGAGATCTCTGTATTGCTTCTGACATGTTCAAAAATAACAAGCTATTGTTCCCCTAAACCACATTTTGAAGTACATGTGAATTGAATATTGCATTATTTTTGTATGGGGATATATTTTCTGGAACAGCAAAGATGAAATATAGTGCAAGGAAGTGGTACCTGTTTGCAGAAGCAAAAACCCCCTGTCCATGCAGTGGGTTGCATTGCTCTGTTTTAGTTCGAGCTTGGTGAAGGCACAGCCAAACTATCTTGTTTCGGTTTGAACAGGAAGGATTGGATTTGCGCTTCAGCTTCTCCGGGTAGAGGAGTGCCTGTGCAGGACTCATGGGTGTATTACTGAGGGTACAGAGGTCTGAAGATGAGACCTGTGCAGCATTTTCCTGAGTGAAAGCCTTGCTGTTGACTGAGTCCATGGAAAAATTCTTACCTCACAGACTCATCCCAAGCTTTCTGTGGTTGAAGGAGTGAGCTCTGTTCACATAAATCAATTTGTCTAAAAGCATACAGTCCTAATCAAGCAAACACCTGTCTTGTGGCTTCAGTGGGATGAGTCCTGTATTTAGGAGTTACTTGAATGTCAGAGGCTGGTAATCTGTTCAGGGGAATTTCAGTCAGGGGAACTGTTTTTTCAGACAGCCCTGTTCTCTCTGTCTACAAGTGTTACCAATTTCATTCCTGATTCAGTCCTTCCGTCCTCTCCATTTCTTGCAGTTTATTAATTTAAAACTGTATTCCATGTCATCTTAAATAAATCAATCAAATGCAGCAAAACTCCATGCATGAAGCTTTGCAAAGCCGTGTTGGGTACAAGCCCACTGAGCATGACCGCAGAACTAGTGCTAGAGCTGCACCTTCTTATTTTCAGAAAGCACTGGAATATACAGGTTTCTTAAATACTCTGAATGTAATTAACTAAAAAAACAAATGTACCCGATTTCTGATCATAAATCCATACCAGTATTTTAAAGCTGCTCATTTGGAGGATTAGAGAGCAGAAGAAACACTGTTTCTTTATCTTCAAGCCCACATGCAAACTGTGGCATCCAAGGACTGTTTTTTTGATAAGCCCAGTATGACTTATCTCTCAAATGAAAAATACATTGTTCTTCCCTTTAAATATATTCTGGGATTCAGATTACTTTCAGCTGTTCTCTTTCTCCCTGTCTCAGTCTCCAAGTTCTTTTTGTTTTTTAACATGCAGAGAAAATGATTTGCTTCAAAGTATGTATCTTTTCATAACATAAATTCAAGGAGAGGATGGGGAAAGATGTATATGCTTGGCTGCGTTAATGAGAAGATGACTCAGTCTGTGTGTCTAACATCTCCTTGTATCACAGAAAGTGTTTGACAAAGAAAAATGGATCTTTGCTTTAAATGCTTAAAGCTGCCACGATAACTGATCATATTTTGTAGATTACAATAAGCTTAAAACAACAATAAACCATGAGCCTTACTGCCTGTTCTGTCTGAAGTTTATAAATACCAAATACAGCTCAGTAACAAATCCTTGATTAGAATTTCAGTTAAACATATTTTGGTGACATTAAAAATCTTAATTAAAGGAGGAGAGCAGAAATGCAGAACTATAACCTGATCACCCCTCCCAAAAGGATATTTTCAGTCCCCTGGGATACAGTATGGGCAATCAACTGTTACAAATATTACCCTTGAATTTACTGAAAACAAGGGGGAGAAACTGCTCAATCCTGTGAAACTCAAAGGTATTCAGCTTGGTATTTGATAGCCATGAAAAAATTCAATACCCAAGCGGATCTGTGACCTGCTGTCAGAGCTTGCATTACAGACCATTATTGCCATTTTTATTGATATTCTGTGTTTCATGGACAGGTTTCAAATCAGGCCATGTATTTTGGTTGTTCATGGTTCTTCCCTGTTGCTCCCCACCCTGACATTAGGCAATGTATAGGTAAATCTTATTTCTCCTCTGAGAGGTCAGATTCTCTGCTCCTTCTTTAATCAGTCCTTCCTTAAATGAAGACATCTTCTTGTCTGCAGGGAAGTGTAATACTGACCTCTATTTAGCGCTCCAATGCTACTGTTGTAATTTACAGTGTACTACATCACTTATACTGCCTGGTTAAGTAAAATTTAATCAAAGTAGAAATTTCTAAGCCTGAAAAATGGCAGGAAACTTCAGTATCCCGGGAAATTTCCAGGCTGTTTTTCTTCCTTGGTAAGTTTTTTTTAACCCTGTAGCATATGCTCTGTGGTATAAGCTGTAAATAAGTTTAATAACTCTTTTATGGTTGGAAAATAGTGTACTTCAAGGTATTTCTAAGGAAAGTTCCCTATGATTATTTCTTTATCACTATATATCTGTCCTGTGCAATGCAAATGCATGGATCCAGAGACAGGGCAGACACTGCCCAGAGAAGCTGTGGAAGGTGTTCCTGCCCATAGCAGGGAGTTGGAACTGGATGAGCTTTAAGGTCCCATCCAACCTCAACCATTCTGTAATTCTATGATATGTATGTGCCCATTTATAAACATAGTTTTAATTTGATGGTCTCATTTCTTGTATCATTTTGCATGAGAGAATTGCTATAGTAAGACCTGAATTTTTCACCTTTACTTATTTTCTAAACCAATCTAATTCCACTCGGGAAAGAGCCGAATTAATAATCTAGATAAGTAGAAATGTGGCTTGGTGTTGATTTGTTAGCTTCTTATTAAGGTATTTATACTTTGTTGAAATAATGCGCTTTTGTACAAACACTGTAGGGATTTACATTGCAGTTACACTAATTTTACTGTTCTAGCTTAAATTTAACTTACACTGGCTTGTGAAACCTATACTGCTTGTTTACTGTACTCTGCAGAAGAAATTATTGGCAAAAATTGCATATTTTAAATAAGCAATTTAAAGCATTGGGTTTATGTTTTCAATTTATCCAAATGAACTGAGATTACCATGAATACCTGAGTGCACAAATGTGACAGGTAAGAGGGATTTACTGCATTCTTCACAAAAATTAGATATTATTGATCTCCTTGAAGCATGACTTACTAAAGACTTTGTTCGTTAAAGTAGTTTTTCTTCTGTAATGCTTACTCTGTATACTAAACTTACTGCAACCATCTGTGAGTTCAGAACTTAGTAAACTAAGAGGAGAATAAACAAGAGCTGTTGATGTGCGAGCAAATGTTTTGGCATGTACAGAACAAGGATATAACTAAACTTTAATGCTGTGGTTTGGTGACATTTAAAATAAGGAGCCAGACATCTCTGAACAGTTACATTTTGTAACCTCTGTGAGGATAGGGAGGAACTGACCTTCTGCAATGGTATTTTTATGTAAAAAGAGAACTGGTACCACTGTTTTGAAATACAAGAATGCAGCCAGCTCTTGCTATCAATTTTCTGTGGAGAACCTGCTTCCTATTTCAGTATTGCACATTTTCATAACATCTTTAATGTGCATTAAAAAATAAGTGTAACTTCTGGCATAGGTAATCATTTTTATGTACATTTTGTTTCCTGTGCAGGAAAGAAATTGTTATATTTAGGGCTTGTAAATGGGGAGGTCAGGGAAAGTCCAGAGGAGAATTTAGGCTGAGTCGCTGGCCTCAGCATTTGACCCATATCACTATTTTAAATGCACTCAGCATCCAGCCCTCCATTTTCTTCATTGACAGGTCAGAAATGAAGCCAGGGTGAGCATACTTGAAATAGGTGCTTTTTCTTTTGTGGCAGATTCTAGTACTGTATAACCCTTTCTCCAGGCCACCTGCTAGCAAAGCTAATCCACCAAAGAGTCAGTTCATGGCAGTGCCAGCATGTCCCTGGTGTCTCACAGTCCCTGAGAAGCGCTACTGCATTAAATGTAGGTCTTCTGTGCCAAAGGAGGGAGAAGTTTGTTATAGCAAAATTCCCATGGGAAATCAAGCAGTTCAGATAACACGTGCAGCAGGCGTGTAAAAATGTTTTAACATAAAGAAACATCCCTTCAGTGAGTACGTGGGCAAGCACCACTGCTGTTTATAACTGCTGTTATAATCACTGCTGTTATAACCACTGTTGTTTATTTGGCTCCACATTGAATGTATGTGGAGTCCAATGACAGCCATGGAGATTGTGCCTTGAGACAGCAAAGCATTCTGAGACCGTGTCAAGAATCTGTGCTGTTCAGTGGATCTTCAGAGCTGTTGTAAGGATAATACAGAGCAATTTGGAAACGGAATTTTTAATACGTCTAATTTCCATTGCAATTGTTATTTCTTGCCTGTCCTAAAATGGACACTTGAAGTGGCTTTCTGAGCAGACAGCAGGATGCTCTCACAAGCTGTGCTGAAATAGGGGACAAGGTACCCAGGGGTGCTGCTTTGATGCACCATTGCAGATCTGTGTCACTGGTAACGTGTCTGTAATTTGAACACGTTATGGTGACTCAGTAGTTTTGTGAATGAAATGCTATTACACTCCTCTACTGCTGGGAAGCTAGTTTGCATACAGCTGTATGTCTTTAAATAAAATTAACTGAAATTAATTAGGTACCACTTTAATTCTTTTGACTATAATCCCATATCACAAAAGCACCATATTCAATTTGGCACAAGCTGCTCACAAGAGGTATCCAGATAGAAATTAGCATTTAATCTAAATTACCTTTAACCACTGAAAAGACTGGCTCATCTAGACTAGATTAAAGATATTACCGGTGAACTCTGAAAGTGCTGAGCTTTGCCTGTGCTGAAAACATTACCTAAATGTTAAATATGTGTTTCTTTGGTGCTTATCTTTTGTAGCAGAATGCAGCAGTATTGTTGATGTAGTTTGGAAAGGCAGGAGTGCAAAGCATTCCTGAAAACCAGGGTGAGAACTTAAATTCCATCTCTCTGGGTGTTGGGGAGTGTGTGTGCTTTTCACCAGAGGGAATCCAGGCTCACTGATGATGTCTGTTCAGTTGCTGCAATTGGTGAATGGTTACATTAATAGTAAGGTGATAATTTCCATTTAGTAATGGAGGATTTTGCTATAAAAACATAAAAGATAGAGGAGAAATTTTGGTTGGAATTTTCTACTTGTGGTAAAAGTCATATAGTGGAACAACTTAGACTGTGCACTGATACTTAGAAGTATATCCCACATTTTAGGAGCAAAATAAATTGTTCAAATAAACCCCATATCCATTTGTGATTATAGCAGACCATCATTAGAAGCGAGGCCAGAACAAATAAACCTTTCATAAAGAAAAGTACTCCTCTGAGTGAAATAACTGTACTGAAGTCAAAGGGTTGACTTTTATATGTGGTTATTATTTATATAATTATGGTTTTATACTTCAGCTGGCATAAATTTGCATTGCATATAGCTTATAAATAACATTGTATAGCTGAAAAAGTTGTTACTCTGGTGATACTCAGCTCTAAATATGACTTGAAGTAGGGGTTTTACTATTCCAAAAGCTATTCAGCTGAGAATCCTTGAGATGTCTCAGTACATGAACTATTGGCATTTTGCCGTATCCCATTAAGATCAATGGGCTGATTTGTGCAAAGCAAGAAGCCTACATCCCTTCCGGCACGTGGCAGTGTGTATTGTGCCTTTGGACATGGAAATACGCTCTATAACAGATGGAAAAATATTACTACTGGAGAACTGCACGATGACTAAAAACTCCTTCTGCAAAATCGCTCCCGGAGCTTTATGCAGTTAGAGGGTGTGTTTTGTGTGTGTGTACTTATTAGCAAAAACCAATTTTTTGTTTGGTTCATTCTCCTGTAATGGTGTTGTACGGTGGTATATACCACTGCTTTGGTGTCTGGTGTGAGAAATGCTGTAGTGACAGCTATGAAAATGTGATTTTTAGGGGGTTTGGGTCATCTGGATGTTTTCAGGTACGCCATGCCTTCCTAGGCAGACGGCAGATATTCTTCTTTCTATAGGTCCATGTAAGTATCATGTAAGAGGTGCATCAGCTCGTCATACAGTTAATAATTTTGAATGTATTGGGTGATTCTCCTGTGCACAGGGTGATTCTTCATGTCATGGCCCCATGTATGCTCTTGGTCCGCAGCAGTGCTGCAGTTCAGCCCAACTCTGGTTGCAGGAGAAATTCTGTTAGCTGCAGGTTAAGTGTTCAGAGAAACAAACACCAAACGCAGGTGCTGGCAGGAGGAGAACATTTGTGTGTGCATCCCAGCTGTTTTGTATTACAGGAGCATCAGAGACCCTCCCTCTGAATTCAGGGCTTCCTTTTGCCTGGCATTGTGTAACAGCAGAAAGGTTTGATTGCTGCCCTGATGGCTCTGTTGGGCAGATAGATGAGAAACACAAAGGTCTGAAAAAAAGTGAGAGGAATGATTTTCATCATAGGAGCTAGTAACAACAGGTTGAGAGGAGTGTGATTTAAGAAGGTGCCATCGAAAGTTGGACTGTGCTTCCCAGACAGTGCCACAGGCCTTTTGTATCCTATTTCAGAGCCTGGAGCAAGATAAATCTCTGCCAGAGCCTGAGTGGGGCACAGAAATACAGCGTTGCTTAGAAACTGGATTCCTCCTGGTTTCTCTTATTTGTTTGTCCTTGATAGCAGCACAAAAACCAGTGAGTGGGCTTGCAGAGGAGAACGATGTTACAATTATTTGTGAGGCTTCTATTATCATCGGTGCTGCCGTACAAATAAGACTTTCCATTTCTATTATGTTTATTTTAATCTTTTTTCACAGTTATTATGTACGGATGAGGTATTAAATATTATGACTCAAATCTGAGAATGTAGCTGGGTAAATTGCACTGAGGAGAGGTTTGTAATATGTCTGTTTTCTGCTGAGGTCCTTAAATCTACCAGATCACTGCAAAAGAGGATGTTGGTGTTAAGAACCAGGCCCAGAAAATCAAAATGGGAACAGGCTTCTGCTCTACAAGTCCTCTTAGAAGAAAAGAGGAGTACTGCCTTTAAGTGGACTGCAATTTAAAGTTTAATTCTGCTTTTCTTCTGCACATTCCTATTTTGTCTGATGTTGGCCTCATCCATCCAAGGGCTAAATACTAGTAAAGAACTTTTCTCCTTTATGACAAATGTGTATGTTCATTTATTCACTACTGGTTTCCACAGGTTTTATGAAGCTTTAGTGTACACTGAGGCAGCTACAAAACTCAAATTCTAGAACTTTCAACATGAATTGTGACTCTGGTTTGCATGATTTAACTCATGCAAAATTACTTGGGTAATGTTTGTGGGCTGATTGTAGTTCTCAGTCTTTAACTGTGACCTAAATGTTTTTTGTTGCTCCATTCCCAACTGCTGTAGAAAATAATTGATTACAATCAGTTTTCTGTCATTCACATTCAAGTGCTGATTTTTTTTAAAGCCCTAATGCATTTGAGTTGCTATTTCTGAAATAATAGCCTAAAAATTCTAAAGCTAATATTACCATGATCATTAGACCTTGGAAGTTTTCCATCCTTTATCTTTATCATACCTGTTTTCTTGCCTGTCACTATGGCTCTGTTGTAGTTGTTAAACAGAGTATGTCATCCCTGGATACAGATCCAGCTTCCTCCCCCCTGGGAATAGCTAATACCTGTACTCTAAGACCACTTTGTTCCTGCAGGTTCCATCATAGGGACCTTCTCTCTTTCTTTGCTCAGTGGTTTTAAAGATAAATCTCTCTGGCATGTTTAGGAGCTCAGCACGTTTTTTGATATGTTGTCATTTGAACTGGAACTGTTCTGTCGCGCACAGGCTTTCTGCAGTCTCCTCATTTGGATTGATTGTATCATTATGGATACCTTCCTTTGCTGGATTTTATCTTAAGTCTCTTGTTCTATTTTAATGTGCATCTTTCTGAAAGGAGAAAAGCAGATGGTCCAAAGCCATCAATTCACAGGCTTAAAGCCTGCAAAAAATTTCAGTTCTTTTGTTTATAAATCTCTGAAGATCTCTCTCAAATTACTTTGCCTGATAAAGTCATATGTCCAGTCAGATTTAAAGAATTTACTTACCTAATTTGAACAAATTAAAAATAAAAAGGGGGTTTCCCTCTCTTATTTTTACAGACCCCTTTAGAGATCAGTGCATGCTACAGAAAGCTTTTGGAAAAGCTCATGCCATTTAAAGTTCATTTACACCTGGTTCTTTTGTCCCTGCTCTGAGTGTGCTTACTCAGTATTGCATGCGGTTACTGAGTTCTGTGTCTTATTTCTCAGTGTCACTAAGGTCAGTTAGTATTGCCTCAAAGAAGACAGGATTGTGTGTGTGATGTCCTTGCTGTGCTTCTTGGTCATGCTTGGAAGTCTTCAGATGAGGCTCTGGCTCTGTCATGAGAATGGGCTTTTTGCACCCCCAGTGTAGTGTGTTGCTCTGTAGAGACTTGGATCAAACAGGGAAGGGAACTGAGGAAAAACCACTTTGAAAAGGCAGGAGAGGTGCGTAGGGAAGCGTCCTGGTGGGAATATCTTTTAGAAGAACGAGGCAGAGAAAAGAGTAGTCAGTGAAAGAGTAGTCAGGGAAAGAGTAGTCAGGGAAAGAGTAGTCAGGGAAAGAGTAGTCCAGGGCTGGCGTCTGTAGCAGGAATGAACAACCCAGGCTGGCCATGGTGAAGCAAGCAAAGGCTTTATGTACTTTTGCTTTACGTAGTTTTGAGAAAACGGCCAAGCCTATAAAATCCATGTGTTTCAAGTAGCTGTACAGCTCCCCACTGTTTGCAGCAAGAAACTAAATGTGTTGTGGGCAGAGCATAAGAGGTGTTTGAAATTACATGGAATCAAAAATGAATTCTTCCAAATGTGTAGCAGGAAAAGGGAAGAAATAAACACTATGAGAGTGAATGGGGAAAGGGATACTGCAGATAAGAAAGAGCTGTTTCCAGGCAGCTGTGGATAATCTGTAGGACAAATGACAGACAAGAGTGGTATTCATAACTTATGGATCTGGGCTTACTGAGAGCAGAGATATGAGTTATATTGGAAAACTTCCTTTATAACTGAGAAAGCAAAAATACCAGATAACTGTCACTGATGTCCTTTGTTTCATACACCTCATTTAAGAGGAAAAAAATCCAGCACTAGTAGGGGAGACTTTTAATACATTGTAGATGAGAAGAATATGATACATCAAAGGGTAACATATTAGGCATGCTGGAAGCAACGTGCAAAAGATGAAGCTTTTATTACTGCAGTGCACAGCATCGCTGAATTTGGTAAATACGAAATGTTTGTAAGAGCGTTAGATGGGATGGACTTCGTTTTGCCTAAGGGGCTTGAGATTGTGCTGTTTTCATTAGGCCCATCTCACAGTAGAAAAGGTTATTGCAAAAGGAAATGGCAAGAGGAAATAAAGCAATTGCAGTTTTGAGGAGCCAGCAGGAACTGGAGAGGCTGTCCCCGCTGATGGCACAGCAAAGCATTGCTGCAGTGGTAGCATTGACCGGCCACTCTCCATGGGAGAATAAACCCTCAAAATTTGGTTTTAAGACCCCTTCACAGGCCTGACCTGCTCCTTTCTCAGTGTCGCTTTAGTGAGAACAACTGCAGATTTCAGATATTTGTCACAATACTGAGAATTGGTGAGAGAGGTTACCTGGATAATTTGGGTTATTTCTCAATTCTGTCTCATGACTGTAATTTGAGGAGTATTTACTGTTTGATCCATTTCAGATTTTTATTTGCAAATGTGACTTGTGTTCATTTCTTTCACACATTAAATCCACTCTCCTGCAGTTGCTGTAAGACTGCTAATTCAGCTTGCCAAAGGCAAAAAGTCTTTTCTAAAAAAACCCAAACAACCCAAGTAGCACTTTCTTTTTTAATAGATGCGTTAGTGATTTGAGCTCTGTATAAATACATCAAAACTGATATTTTATTAGTATATTTTTTAATGTGAGAAAAATATGAACATTCAGAGTAATTTTTAGTAGATATGTGCAATTTTAAGGAGTACCAAATGTCATGGTTTTCATTCTGCATTTTTTGGATGCTAGTATGAAGATTTTTAGAGTTACACATTGCTTTTAGCAAGCTTTCTATTTGTTTGTTCATTTCCAGGTTAGTCATAGTCTTACTCAAGTTAAATTTTTTGGGGTTGATTGTTCATAACGCATCAAAAATATCTAAGATAAATAAAGTACTTTGTATATATAAATAAAAATATAATATATAATATATGTAAAATATATATGTATATATAAATAAAAATTACTTTGTGAAAGTTTGGCAGCTAGTTATTTAAAAAATAGTAGTAAGTTTGGTGTAATGGCACCATACAGCAAGAGAAAAGAGCACGCTGTGGGGGTATCATGGGTCTCGGACCCCCAGTACCCCCTACTCCAAAATCCTGGAGGTTGCCCTTGTGTCCCTAGGGTGCTTTCTCCAAAGGCTCCAGGTGGGGCCTGCACAGTGAAGCACATTTCTTACATCCTCTTGCATTAGCAATAAAATGAGCTGGTAAGGGCGGCAAGTCATTTTAGCTTCCATTACTTACACATTCCTGATGCATTCACTCCTTGTCCTCGCAAACTGCTTCAGTACAGTCACAACCACGACTCGCACCCATACTATGTGATATCTCTCAAGTACCACAATTCTCAGCACGTATCAGCTAAGATTGTAAGAAATTGCAGTTTCGTTTTACAGATGAGTAAGCAAAGGCAGAGGTTAGCAGAGGAGTGAACTAACAATGGGTATTTGTGGCTGCAGGTGTGTATCCTGTAAGTGATCCATTACATAGCTGCTCAGTGTCTTAAGTAATGTAACTCAGGATTTGCCTTTTGCATCCTTTTAACAATTGCTGACTCTAAAGCTTCAGAAATACACTTTCTTTTCTTCAAAATAAGTCTAAAAGAGAATCTTTATCTTTACTATCAGTATTCTGGTATTCTGTCACTTGCTATATAGATTTGTAATGATCCTGTTCTTGGAAAATTGTTGTCTTTCTCATATCCTCCAGGGTGATCTGG
Source organism: Psilopsiagon aurifrons (assembly GCA_025447955.1). NCBI lineage: Eukaryota > Metazoa > Chordata > Aves > Psittaciformes > Psittacidae > Psilopsiagon > Psilopsiagon aurifrons. Next base: position 18,115 of record JAOEHY010038277.1, read on the forward strand.
CACTGCAATGGTGGCACCTTTGTCACTAGAAAGTAAATAAACCTGCATATGCCATGATAATGTCTCACCTAGCAAGACAGAAACTTTGCATCTCTTCTAGACTTAATTCGTTGTTCTCTGCTTGTCTGGGCTGCGGGCAGTGAGGCCATTTGGCAGCTGTTTGCTGTAGTAGTAAATTTGGAAATAATTCAGCAAGCTTCTAGTTGGAAGCTAAGGCTTCTTAACCACCTGAGGCTTCTGCAGTCCTCTAGTGCTGCAAATCAACCTGACCTTGCAAAGCCATGACACCAGTGTGCCAGGAAAGAGGGGTGCCCAACACTTTGTTTTGTGGGAAGATACATCATCCTCTGTAGATGCCTCTCTCCTTCAGTTGCGAACTAGTTGTTTGGGGAATTAAGGGAGCTATAAATAAGAGAGATTAAATTTCTGCTGTTGAGGCAGAAATTAGGCTTTAAAAAATCAAGACTTCAAGAATCGTGCAAGATGGCTGTCCAATTCTGGGATTAATAATTATAATTTGGAGTTAACTTGGAGCCTGCCATTTCTTGTAAGCCCTGATTTAAGCTGCTGAAATTGTTCTTTAGTGATGGTTTCCTTTTGGGCTGATAGGTGTTTCCATGATAACTGGTCTCATATAATGGTGTTTCTACCATTGCTACTGCTCTTTATAATCTCTTGAAATTACTGTTGAACAGGCCTTTCTCTTGACATGTGTGCTCCTCAATTACCTGAGCATGCAGGGTATAAATACCTATTGCATTTGCAAACAATATAATGATTTTCTCAATGAAAAATACTTACATATTCTGAAAGCATGAGGAATTGGGTTTCCTTGAGATGAATTTCCTTGTCACATTCTTCATAATGTTTATTGTGTGCTTCCTTCTTATCTTTATTTTCCCACTGTTTTGCCGGGAGCACTGCAGGACTGAGAATGGAAAGTGTTTTGAGGAGGCTGGATTGTTAGATAAATTACATCAGAATCAGTTTGGCCATTCCCTTTGAAGAAACAAAACACTGTTAAATAGAAATTAAATCAATTTCTTGTACCTCAGCATGTAACTGAGAGCACAGGTGCTCGTATCCTTCAATGGTAAGAATTGTATATATGTGGGTAAGTACAGAAACAATTTCCTGTCCATTCTGATTCTCAGCATGTAGCACTGACTGTCATCACCTGATTCCCAGGGTTGGAAATGTTTCTCAAGTTTACTTATTTAAGGGTGAAATTATGTAGTACTTATCTGGAATATTTAATATTGTACAAATTATTTTTTAAGTCTATGGCATTTTTAGTCTCTTTGTAGATTTTTCACAAGGAGGAAAGCATTTCTGCCTTCAAGGTTGAATCTTTGCTGGGCTGGCTATGCTATTTTTCAGTCTATCTGGGGGCCATTTATAGGGCATATAGTGTTCTGCACTTAGATGTTTCTTCATTGAGACACTACATGGGATTGGTAGTGATAAAAAGCATTTGTCATCCAGTGTATGTTCAGTGACCCATGTGAAATGAGTTTATATTTTGGGCAAAGCTTTTCAAAGCCGTGCTGCCAGAAAACAAATATTTTTCTCACTGTTTGCATTTATAGAAGCAGGAAAGATGTTAAGATGTGGTTCAGCCAAAATTCTGAGTGCATCAAAGACTTGGAGATGCAAAAGTAACAGAAGTACTTTATTGCTAGAGTTTTAGTAAACTTAGTAGAAGATACTTGTGCATTGCATGGCTCAAAATTTCACTTAGCCATGTACTGGGCTCTTTATCCCAGAATTCAGTTCAGGTTGGTCAAAGCCTTTGTAATTTCTTAAATAAAGTTGGTTTCAACTGCAGGTTTACAAGAAAACCCTTTCTCACACCAGCTTCAGGCCTTGTTACTACATTTTTACAGGCTTTTGCTTATAGCGTCCATGCTTGGGTGCTTGATTGCTCCTGGAGTGGATATTGACTTTCCCACTGAGACAGACATGGCAAGCTGATGTGTTTTGTTTAACATTAGTAACCTGCTCAGGCAGCCTGAGATTCACATCCACCTTGGGAGGGGAGGGAAAGAACAGCAAAGCAAGGTGCAAGGAAAAATATCCAGAAAAAAGCATTTGTAAAACACAGTTCGTGTTCAATAAATTCAAATCTGTCTCTGAGTAATAGAAAGATTTTGAAAAGTTTCTAAATAACTCCCTCTACTGAGGTCAAGGAAGAAAATAATCCCATTCACAACAGAAGACCAATCAATAAGAAATCCACATAGTTGGTACTTTTTATTGTGGTTTTGTTTGATGGCATTAGGTGACAGTGAGATTCAGACCAGCTTAGTTTAGAGGCCTGTGTTTTCTGTGTAGATATACAAGACATGCTTCCCGTAAGCCGTTCATATCTAAGATAAATGCCTACAGTTACATGGTTTTCTAAGTTGCACAAAGACAATGTTTTGGTTTGATTTGCTTCTTACCATGGCAACATACCCTGGAAAACCTGCTCACAGTTTATTAATCCTGCTTTGAGGCCTGGCTTGCCTTTGCCAAACTATTTTCTGTTGCTGTTAGGGAAGTAATCTGCTGGTAAAGCTATTAATGGTCCTGCTAGCTCAGGACTCACCATCTCACCAGTCTTTAGAGTCTTTCACTGCCACGTGGAAAGATGCTGTCTTTGTCACTTACAGAACAGGCTGCATTTGGAAAAGTGTTGCATTCATTGCAAAGTACAATGTTATTTCTTGATGCCTCAAACTGTTTGTTTCTGTGTTTTGCTTTGTTGTTGGTTTTGGTTTGTTGGGTTTTTTTTTGGGGGGGGAGGTGTTGTTTTTGTTTTTAACATGCAGTAATTGGAAGCTATTTGGAAGAAAGGAGCATCTTCATTTTTACTTTATCCTATTTGTAGAATACCCACCAAACTGGTGTCTGCCATGCCTGGAGGTCCTTACTATGTTGAAAACTCAGAGTAACTTGCAAGTCTTTGAAAGAGAAAATGGGTAACTCAGTTTTCATGTCTCCCTCCTCCAACCCTCCCAGTTTTAATATCAGGTTATTAAAATTCAGTCATAGTTATACTAAGTATGGTTAATTCCCTAGGCATTTAGATGAAGTGTTTTGAGCCTGCAGACCAAGTTAGATTAAATAATACTGCCATGTGCCAATAATTTTTTGTCTTCCAGGTTTGTATCCACAAAGTTACTAGATTAGAAAATCAAGGCAGTTGCTAGGGTTTTCAGCATATCAATTTGGAAGTATTTTAGCTCTGAACGATGTCAAAAAAATGAGCCTGAAATGATTCTCAGAGTTCCATTCTTGTCAAATTAATTCCATTCGAGAAGCTGCATCTGTAGAGTTTCATTAGCGTTACTTCCAAACTCAGTTAACACCCCTCTTTCTGGTTTCTGACGGAGTTATTGAATTCCTCACTGGATGAGGTTATTGGAAGCCCTGAGGATAAAATTCTGAGAAAGTTTATTACTGTGATAGAATTTGTATGGATTAGTTACCATTGCAAGACTGTTTCTTTGTTCTTGATATATACAGTTATGACACCTGTTATAAATGTACAAATAAAAACAGAAGAGTACAGGTCTCTTATGAAGGGGTTTCAGTAGCCAGTCTGCTAAAGCTCTGTGTCTTGAAGTAGTTCTTCTGTTTCATTTAGTGACCTGACTAACGTGATGTTCCATATGCTGTTTGGCGTTTTCACAGTCCTGAAGAAGGTGACTCTGAGACTTCGATAGTCTATTTTGCATAAACTTTCTGCCTCTCCATCACCTTCATTGCATGATTTCTTCTCTTTTATGATTTCTGATACAATACTAGCATCTTATGTAGCAGATAGATCAACTTGTGTAGAGAGCCTTAATTGCATATTAAGCTGCCTTCTTTGCTGAGTTGAGGGAACTCAATATAAGGCAAATTTGAATTAAAGTAGTTCTGGCCATGCACAGAATTAATTAGCTGTTTAAATTTTTTGGTATTGTTAGATAAACTGATGTGGATTTGAATGCTGATAAGGCTGTAGGTATAAATGATGGGAGGAAGAAAGAATGGTTTAACCTGTTCTCTGTCTTCTAAATGTGTCTGATTTCATAGAGTTTGGATTAATACCTGTAAAGAGAAACGAGGATTTACCATCAATATACAAAACCAGAATGTTCTTTGCTCAGAAGAGACTAGTTATGCACCTCTCTTAAGCTATATCTAGTTGGCCATAAAACTGACATCAGCATGCTCCCTGTAACTGGGAACTTGCTGGAAGCTATATCCCGCTGCCCGTTAGAAAAACACAGCAGTCTTTCAGCAGCAAAATAATCACAGCACTTCCAATAGCCAAACTCCTCTCCTACATCACCTCGATTACATTATATAATACTGATGTCTGTTTGGAAGCAGTAGAACAGTTTAATAACTCTAAGCTATATTTTGTTTTATTTAGGTAGACACATGGGCACCATCTACTACACTGCACCACCTCCTTATTGATGTGTGTTGCACTGCGTGAAATAGGCCAAGCTGTCATCAAAGGCACCTGGCCTGGCTCCAAGAAGATGATTAATTGGTAGGTTAAATTTAATTGATGTGGTGTATTATTCTGAATTACTAAACTTGGCTGTATGTTACAGTGAAAGTGTACCTTTTATCTTTGTTTTCCTGGGACTGAGGCTATAAAATTCTAGGCTACATCCTTTACACGGGCTTTCTGTACAATCCTGATACTATAGTGCTCTAATATCTTGCTGTATGTCACTGTCATCTCAGCTACGAAACTAATGCAAGAATTCATCTTGGCTGCATTGCCCTTATATCCTTTGAACAAGGCAAAAAATATTTACCAGACTGGAGACAGAAAGAGCAGTGGCTGAGTAATGTATGTGAAAAATGATCTATGAATGCAGACCTCGATTGACTGGAAATGAAATACTGCGATAAAAATCCCATTTTTTAAATGTGTGATTGTGCCAAAGAGTGCATCGCCTGCTCTAGGGTTTTCTAGAAGTTACACAGTTTAAGCTTTATTTTTTATATACCAACTGGAACATCAGGAAAGTGTACTTATGGGTTTGAAAAAACAGTTATTGTAAGAATATTGCCAAATTACCCAGCTAGACTTCACTGTCTGCACTTCACAGCACTGTGTTTCCTATGCTGTTCTGGATTAGAAAGGCTTTTGAACAAGGGAGGGAAGTTGTCAAGAGATGGCAGATTTGGGAAAAAAAGAAAAACAACAGCTCGTGGTAGGGAGAAAATACTGTTTAGCTTTTGGATGTTCCTATTGTTATGCTGAAGGATGGGTACAGCTCACGAAGCATCACACCAGATGTACTGATACTGATATCCATCCCAGCTCCCTTCCTTTGGACTAAGTGTAGGAAGGGCTAAATGTGCCTTTTCTTAGGATCTGTTGAAGTATATAAAGACTAGAATGTGTGTAAACAGAGACCTGGTGTCAATTTCATTTTCATCTGTCATTCGGACAGGTAGGGAGGCACCTTGAAGCAGCAGGAAAGCAGCATGAAAACAGGAGAAAACACAAAGCACGAGGCAGGCTGGAGGACTCGAACTATGGCCCTCGAGGCGTGTGGAGAGCGGGCTGCTGCACCAGCATGCAGGGAAGGTAAGATAAAACTCTGCTTAAGGACAAGGGCTCCAGTGTGTGTTTGACTGTTATGATGTTCAGTGTGGTGTCTCAGAAGGTTTAAATATGCAACAGCTTTTTTTATGCCTGTGCTCTCGTACCTGCTGTGCAGGCTCAGGGCACCACACATGACTCCAGCTGAGGACTTCTACTCTCTTAGATTTTTCTGATAGTCAGGTTTTGCTCAACAAGGTGTTATTTGACTCACATGCAACCAGTGGATCTGTCCTGGAGCTACTAATGGTTTGCAGGAGTTACCAGTAAAGTGTGCAACAAAGTCAGTTTGATGGGAGCTCAGGGCTGTCAAAGTTTAGGCCAGTGCTCTGTGGCATGAAGACAGCTTTGTGATTGTACACGGCCATTTTGGTTAAACCTGTGGGAAGAATGCTTTGATTCCTAGCATGGTGTGGTAAGTTTTGGAAGGCTTGCAAGTTCTAATTGTGGGTGTTTGTGGGGACAAAAGCTGTGAACGCTGTGGGTGGTTTTTGGGGACCCTTGGTCCTCAAAAACTGTGTGCGGGACCTCCATGAAGCTGTGTGAGAAAGCGAGTGGGCCTCATTCACTACTGGTTTAAAGAAGTTCAAGCCCCTGGGATTTATTAATTTCTGCCAGAAGTTTAGTGCTGCCTGAAGTATAATTATGGAAAAAACCTTTGTCTATGAAAAGACCTCTTCCAAACCACTGCACCCCTTTTGACTCAGGCTGCTGCAGTATAACCTGCCCCAGGCAGAGCGGCATCTGGGAGAAGGCAGTTCTTGCTCCTGAAAAATGGGAGATTCATTGTGAGTGACCTTTCAGCCCTTCAGATATTTCATAAATGTGCTCTCCTGAGGTGCTGTTATTTAACTACAAGCATCAGAACTTGTTCTCCTGCTAGCTCTGCAGCTCTTGCTCATTGACAGGTTAGAGCAATCGACGCAATTCCTACCAGGCCACGGCTTTGCAAAGGTCATGTACACCCCGGTGAAGCCTGTCGCTTGCCTTTTAAGAACAGTAGGAAACAAGTCTTATCAGTAACTGTGACCAACGAAGCTACAGGAGGTGTTTTGCAGCTTAATATTCTGTCACAGATTAGAGCTGCTGGGAAAACTTTTGAAGTAAAACAAGAAAGGAACAAAGCAGTAAATAAAAAGCTCTCTAAGGCTGAAGTCTTTTAACAGTCCAGTTAGTAGCTACTTTCTGGATAATGTGGTGTGGATTGCTACGGAGCTTTTCTGAAGGGAACATGTGCAGACTGCGCTGAAACTCATCAAGTTACCAAGCCAACTTGTATTAATTCTACAAGGAAATTAGTTTATCTTTGTGGATCTTCTCAGTGGATGAGAAGAAATATATTCTGTATTGTGGTTTTGGGTGCTTAATACAAATGTGGATTTGCACCAGAGTTCAGGAGTTTTAAATGCAGTGTTTGTCACCTGGGGTGCTGTGTTGCCCACGCTGCTGGAGCTGGGAGCACTGTGTGGTTGCACCAGCTGCCTGTAAAACACTTGTGGAAGTGATGGCTTGCTCACAGCAGGGAGCTGGGTGGTGTTGAGAGGGGAGGGAGAGAGGGTGAGAAGGTAAAGGGTTATGAAATGTGACATTTTGAGATCACATGTGCTGTGGTTGGCTGGATCAAAGGTTCTAGTATCAACTAAACAAGTACATCATTCTCTTAGGAAGCTGGGTGTGTTGTATGTATGAACTCAAGAGTTTCAGCCATGTAAGGTTTTTGTGGCAAGATACAGTCTCCTTGGTAGGAAACTGAAAGCTCATTAGCAGCTCTGGTAGTACACTGAGTCGGATATTTCTATTCTTTGCATGGTATCCGAGTATCTGCTTTGCAGTCAGGAAGTTACTTTTTCAGTGTGGTAATGGGAGTGGGCACCTCTAAACTTGCTTGGAGTAAGAACAGTACCAGAGATTAGTTTAAAATTTATCAACCATACACATTGTGTAAGCCAAAGTCACCACATGCTTGAGGGTGGTTAAAAACCTGCAGAAGCAGTGCTAAGCATGTTAGTTTTGTATCTGTCAGAAATAGGTATGTGCTTAAAACCAGATTCTGTTCCTTAGCTGAAAAAGGTACCTTGAAAGGAGGTGAAGCTAAACTAAATTACACTTGCATGTGCATTCTCACTGCACGCTGAAAAGTCATGGCTGTATGTTAAGGAATTAGACACATATCTAAACAATGGTCAGCTTATTTTGATTTCCTTGATTGGATTTGTCTGAGGTATATTATTAATAGGACATTTTGCCTGCCTTCAAAATCATGTTTTAAAGCCACTTCCTAATTCTGGAGAACCTGGTTCATGGCTTCTAACAGCATGTTTGAACATTGCTGAAGCTAGATTTAAGTATAAACCATTTCTGAAATTGAAGTTTAGCATTTTTAAAATCATTCTGAAATATATGTAAAATCCTCTATATAGACGTATAAACGGAAGCATTCAGAAATGGAGGCAGATTCAGCCATCTTGTAGTCATTTGTAAAATCAATATTGGTTCTCATACAGAGTACAGTGCATATTTACAGTAATGCTTAGAGCGGTTCTGTCATGTGAACAGACATAGAATCATAGAATCATAAAACAGTTAGGGTTGGAAAGGACCTTAACATCATCTAGTTCCAACCCCCCTACCATGGGCAGACACACCTCACACTAAACCGTATCACCCAAGGTTATCTCCAACCCGGCCTGAACTCCGCCAGGGATGGAGCATTCACAACTTCCCTGGGCAACACATTCCAGTGCCTCACCAACCTTACAGTAAAGAATTTCTTCCTCATATCCA
>JAOEHY010038278.1:0-21310 GCA_025447955.1 Psilopsiagon aurifrons
CCGGGACGGACGACTTAGAAATGAAGAGAACAAGAGAGTAAACCATGACTGACTTTTTTTAAGGTTGTTCAATGATTTCTTCAGAGGGAGACTGAAAAGACCTTTTCTTCACTGAAGAGTCTCTAACAAGTCATGGTTACCCAAACAAGAGCTGCTAGAATTCCCCTGATTTTTGGGGCTACGATCAGACACCGTGAGTGAATGAACAAATGATGAACTGCCTGTCTACAGGAAAATTTTCCAGATTCATAACATTTTCTTGCTTGGGAAGAGATTGGTTTGACAGAATGATCTTAAAGGTCTTTTCTAACCTAGATGATTCTATGATTTTATATGATAGGAAAAGTTAACCCAAAGTTACTTGCTTCCCTGAACTCCACCACACATGATTCAAGAAAGTGGTAGTAGAGGGGTTTTATCAGAATTAAAAATTAAACAGGGAAATACAAAACAGAACTAGGTTCCAGACTAATCCTGGAACATATTTTGCCTGTTGCAAGCACATAGATAAATGTACACAAAGGACATAATTCCTCCACCTGTGAGGAATTTAATTCACTTCAGCAGACATTCTTGAGCTCCTTCAACGGCTTTACAAAGAAGTTTCAAAGGAAGACAGCTCTGAACTAGGGGTGACTAAACACATCATTAAAGCAAGCAGAAACACAGTGAGAAGCTATACAATATCAGTCAACAAGTGAGGATAGGCGGGGAGCCTACTCAATGAGTTCTCAGTTCAGAGGATACAGCTCTGCTCTTCTCTTACTTTTCCTCCTGGTCACTGGTGCTAAACAGTAATGCCAGAGATGCAGTAACATCTAGGTAGTCTTACATATTTGCATGCATAATCAATTGCAACTGCACAGTGTCTCTGTGCATGGCTATGCATAAATAGCTTGTTATTTTTGTATGGTCTTTTGCAAACTTTACCTGTAAAACACATTTTCAAATGCATTTCCATGAATTTCAGATTTTGACATCTTTCTTTTTATTGAAAAAAGTTCAGCTACTTATCATCACTTGAACAAACATGCCCCTTTGTGGCTCTTTTGGTACTGACACTGTTTCAAACTACAGAGAATGATACATCAATGATACATCAAAATATTTTCTTGGCTTATGATAATATACAAGACTTGTGCAACTTTCCGCTATAGACTTAATACTGTGCATACACAAATATCCACTCAAAGTAGATAAGTAACGCTGAACTATTTATAGCAATGCAGTCCTTGCCATGAAAGACACATTAAGCTTTGTGGTTGCTGAGGCTGCCGAGAACAAAATAATGTGTCTTCCACTAAATGGGCTTACTCTGGTTTAATATCTTCAAGTTCCTTTTGAAACCAACATTACTATTAAAAATATTTTACTAATTGCTCATCAAGCCCAATGTTGTGACAACAGTGGATTTCACATCAAATTTTATGGCTGAAGAGATGCAGCAGACAAGGCCTTTACTAAGATTTTATTACATACAACCAAACATGCCATCCCTTGAGAAGCGAACATGTAATGCTGTATCAGACAAAGAATTATACAAGTTCACTTACTTTTAATATTAACATTAATTAGAACTTCTCAGCCCTAATAATTTGTTTCACCTCAGCAATGTTAAAATGGAAAAATATCCCACGTATATGTAATGTGTAAGAAACCAGGAAGGAATGAAATGAGTTAAAATCTCACAAAAAACGTCAGTCTGAGGAAACCGGTGTATGGGACTTGAAAGTAAAAGATTAACAGAAGATCTTGGATTGCACAGTGTAAAGGGAAAAAGCCTGAACCTTCAAATGCACCTGTCTTTAAAATATTTCAACTTTTGTTTTAATAATATAAGCATTTATTCTAATAAGAAAATGAGTTAACCAGAACACATTTAAATGAAATGCAGAATAATGAAAGAAAAATAAGTTGCAACAGCTTTTTCCTTAACCTTTAACTGGACACATAACAAGCTGTTCAAGCTTACCATTTACCCTGTTCATTTATAATCTGTTGAACTGTATATCCAAACTGTTCTCTTGATGGACCAGAAAATATTTTTGCTTCTAGTATCCCAACATTGTAGGCTTCACAGCAGTTACGAAGAATGCCTGTTAACAGAAAGATTATGATTATCACAGAACCAATTAAAGAAGAATTTTGATCCCAGTGAAAAAGGCTCTTCATCTGTGCCAGCTCCCCCAGTGCAAGAAAATAAAATGTAGCCTTTGACACATGCAAGAAAAAACACAGCCCTTTTTCTTATAGCACCCATCTGCCCATTTGTAATGCCTGTCTAGCACTCTTCACCCTTATTGTAATTTTGTGGGTAGAGATCAATGACTCATTCACTGTTTGCCTTAACAAAAGTTGCAGCATTAGGAATGGGAATGTTTTACCTGAAGGGAGGCAAGAAATGTGATTAAGGGGTCTGTTATCCTCTTTTACCTTAAGCCATAAGTTATGCTTATGCCCCAGCAAACACATCAACAGCCTACTGAGGTACATTAGAGGTACAAAGAGTCAGACCTTTCATCAGCTCCATTGCCCTTCTCTGGGCCCGCTCCAGCACCTCAATGTCTCTCTTCTAGTGAGGGGCCCAGAAATGAACACAGGATTCAAGGTGCAGCCTCACCAGTGCCAGTACAGGGGGATGATTGCTGTCCAGGTCCTGAGGACCACACTACTGCTGATACAGACCAGCATGCTGTTGGCCTCTGGTCTGCTGGGCACAAGCTGGATCATGTCCAGCTCCAACAATCAGTGCCCCCAGGTCCTTTTCCATGAGCAGCTTTCCAGCCACTCTGCCCCAAGCCTGCAGTGTTGCATGGGGTTGGTGTGGCCCATATGCAGGACCCAGCACTTTGCCTTGTTGAACCTCATACCATTAGAAACAGCCCATTGATCCACCCTGTCAAAATCCCTCTGCAGAGCCTTCCTACCCTCCAGGTGATCAACACTTCTGTGTAACTTCGTGTCATCTGCAAACTCAATGTGGGTGCACTTGATCCCCTCATTCAGGTCACTGATAAAGACATTAAACAGAACTGGCCCCAGTACTGAGCCTGGGGAAGACCACTTGCAACCGGCTGCCAACTGGATTTATTTCCATTCACCATAGCTATTTGGGCCTGGACATCCAGCTAGTTTTCATTAAAATGAAAATGCACTGACTGTAACTGCTAATAATTTTTGTATTCTAGTGTCTATCTTCAACTTACTGTTTTAAAGACTGGAACAAAAAACAGATTTTCTACTGTATCAGACAATCTACACTTTTGAGTCATTTCATTACAACTCCAGAAGCCTTTGTTTTCAGTCCAAACAGTCTGAACAGTTGTCTAAACAGGAAAACTTAGAAATACAAACATGTAAGATATAACTGCAGTAATAAATCATGACACTTAGCACTGAAACTCCACTTTGCTGTTGTCATGGCATTAAGGGCTTTTTCCTTGGGCAGTTGTGTGCCCGGGAATAAGGGTATGCCACTTCATGTCATTCTGGGGGGGAACTGAAAGTGTGGGCTACAGATAAGGTCCTAAATATCATGAATTTACAGGGCCTGGTTTCTTTCTGATCAAGAGCTGTATGAACATCTAGGAGAATGTCCACTACAGAAACTGCAGGAAAAAAGTCAGTCCCCTAAAAGGCAGGAGTAGATAAGTCCTCCCACAGCTTTGAGGTGCCAGGACTGAGACAACAGTGGGATCCCAGGAACAAGGACAGCTCAGCTGAGAAACACCTCAGGGCTCCTGAAAAACCTCAAAAAATGTCAGCAATGGAAGAAAACATAACCTGTGGTTGAATTGTGCAGTTACTGCACAAGGTTCACAGATGAGGCAGGTTCACACTATTGCTCACTGGTTAGACAGCCTCCTCCATGTTTCCCCTCCCTTCCTGTGTGCCCAGTCACAATGAGTTTTACATGCTCTACACACAAAATATTGCAGACCATAGTTATTTAGCATGAGTCATTTTGTAGTAAAGTGGCAGCCTTTATGATAATCCCTATACCAGAGACCCTTTAAGGAAATATGCCAATTTGTGTGAAGACCTCATAGCAGCCTTCCAATATCTGAAGGAGGGCTGTAGGGATGGTGGGGAGGGACTCTTCATTAGGGAATGTAGAGATAGGACAAGGGGTAATGGTTCAAACTTAAACAGGGGAAGTTTAGATTGGATATGAGGAAGAAATTCTTTACTGTAAGGGTGGTGAGGCACTGGAATGGGTTGCCCAGGGAAGTTATGAATGCTCCATCCTTGGTGGTGCTCAAGGCCAGGTTGGACAGAGCCTTGGGTGATATGGTTTAGTGGGAGGTGTCCCTGCCCATGCAGGGGGGTTGGAACTAGATGATCTTAAGGTCCTTTCCAAACCAAACTGTTCTATGATTCTATGATCTCTGGCATCTCTAAAATGTAAGCTTAAACTTGAAGCATTTCTCTAATTTTTCTGGGCAGAGATGTTGTTGGCTTAACTCTCTTCTAGGTCCCAACATCAGCTTTGCAAGACAAGTTAAATGGGATTATATAAGCATAAAACAGCCTATTAAGTAGCTTAGCTGTAATAGTAATAACAATAATAACACCACATCTCACAATAGCGAGAACATTAAAATCATAACTGCAATTTTGAGGGAAAGTTCACAACATGTAAAACAATTTCCAGGAATTCTGTACCTTTTCCCGTAGAATAGAAAACACAAACATTACTAGCAGAAGACTAAATACAACTCACTTAGTTACTACTTTTTTACCACAGACTCATAACAGGAAATCATATTAGCTATTTCAAACAACCACTATCTGCAGCTAGCCTCTGGAAAGCAAGAAATCACCCTTGGCTAAAAGTATGGCTCCTTGAGAAACATCCTTAGAGATAAATACATTTCCTGAGTCATGTTATTTAAGACTGGAGAAGAGAATGTGTGCAGGCATACCATCCTGTGCTTTGCAATACTCTGAACATTAAACACAACTGCATATTCATAGCTTGTGTCTAGATTTTGGGGCGAGGGAAGAGTTTTGTGATCTAATACACTTGCATTTTATCAAACTATTTTGCTTATGTGATATCCTAGGTTCATTTATGGGTCTGATATTTTCAAATTATATTATCTTCAGTCAGAAATCAAGGATAACTTACCAGTGCCCCATTCTCAGAGGCTACAGAAGAATCTACTGCAATGCCATCCCACATGCAAATAAACAGTTAACTCCCCAAGTTAAATAGTACACATGGAAATAAATGCTGGCTTTTGCATGAAAAGCCAAAAGTATCCAAGAATGATAAATATTTCTAGGCTGACCTGAAATTCAGTGGCATCTAGAGAAAACCTCTTGAATCTCTGGACTGTTGCAGTCAGCAGCAAATCATACTGCTAGCCAAGTAGTAACTTTGCTAAATGTCTTCTGTCTAAAGGCATGGAGCAACGTCACTGCAAACGCGTGGAAGATCTTTAGAATTGTGTCAGAAGTGAGGGTTTTTTAAATATCTCAGCCAGGGAGGAAATTTCCAGAACTGGATAAAAGTATAGAGACAGATATCCCAGCCGACAGCGGAAAAGGAAGCTCCCTTGCTGGTTCAAACTCCTCAGGGTGCTGTCGCAGGTCAGACATGGCCAACATAACACATGGTGGCCTATGGGCTCCCTGTCATCCTTGCTCCCTTGTCCTCCTGCAGGCAGTGCAGCAACCCTCCCTGGGCCTTCCAGGGACACTCTTATGGTCCTGCTTTCTCCAAGATCGGGGCTGATTCCAAGGAGCAAAGATAATGCCTGGCACAGACTGGGGATGTTTCAGCTCCTTGCAGGTCCTCAGGACTGCATAATGGCTTAGGGAAGCAATGCTCTTTTTTTCTCCCCAGCTTCCCATCCTGTCTCCTCACTGAACCATTCCACCCATCTTTCCAATTTACACTGCAGCTTGACTGTATTCTGTTTAACGGTTTGCACTACTGCAACATCAGAGCACTGCTCTTTGAGGGCAAGAATTTCTACCTAGAATAATGGGAAAAGTGTCTACTGGGCAGGTCTCTTCTCACAGCTTCCTCTATCACCTTCATTTGCTGACCAGCCAGCTAGTCAAAGACAGCAAAAAGAAAAAGAACTAAAATGCAACCAGGAAAACACACTTTTGAAAACATGACGTCATTGACAATATTCTTACGGATCAGCTTTGTCTCTTGCTCATGACTGCTTCGCAAGATCAAGGTGTAAAAGCTAGAAAATACACTGACCCACCAAGAACATTATAAGATGAACCATACTTTCAGCATATTTCAGTCACAGTTGATTTATATTCCACATTTTTATAATCATTAGCAGGTTTTAGATATTTAGATCTACTCCACAAAAATCTTACTTAGTTTGGGTCTAGCTACTGTAAACTTGCTATAACACACTAGGCATCTTCCTGCCATTTTCCTCTGTCCTATATAGTGCTTACACTCTTACACTATAAGGAAATCTTTTATCCATTTTGTACATTTATCTAAATACAATATTCAGAACAAGAAATTCAAGCACTCGTAGCCAAAAAAAGAGAAAATGCTAAGTTTGCCTGAAACCTATTTTAAGCCTGAGCCAGAATAAGAGGGTCTCTTATGTCTTAAAAGAGTGCCAATCATTGAAGCATCTAGATTCAAAGTACTGTATATTCTAGGCTGGAAATATTCAGTATCTGTTGCTGCCTTCAGGCAATGAACTTTGATAATTTAGAATCTTGAAATAAAGAAAACTAATTCACTATCTGGATTTTAATAGTTTTTGGTGGCAGACTTCTATGTGACCCTAACAATCATGATGAGTCAGGCGAGTAAAAATCCACTTCCTAACTTTTGCCTGTAAATGGCACTTTATTTACAGTCACATAAACAGACAGAGTGGAAGAAAGAAAAACAGAAACAAGCCTTAAGCTTTTGAAGGTCCCTCTGAGGACTTCAAGAGCAAGTTTCCCTCTGCTGACTGGGGAGGGCACTTGGGTGCTTTGGGTTAAAGAAAACACCTTCATCAAGCAGAATAGCTCCCACCAACCTTCAGACATGAAAACTTCGGAAAAAAATCCTCAGTGGGATAGATAAAAGGATCTGTAAGCTTTCCAATAATCTCCATTATCTCTTTGCATTGCATTTTTTTTTTCTGGCAATTTCTATGTTTCAGCAACTGCACTACTGTAGTGTATACCTGCAGAGTTAAAATGCAGTATAGCTGCTTATATACTTCTGCACCACCATTTTATTGCTCCTAGTAGGATAAAAGACAATACATGTTCTGACTGTGCACCTTTAAGCCTGAACGTGTGGGAATTCTTCCGTAACTATAAATGACATGTCTAATGATAGCTCTAATGCCTTCTGTTTGCTGCCGTTGAAGTACAAGCTGAAGCAAGTTTATTGAAGTAATAGTTCATATTAGGTACACCCAGTTCCTAACTGGTTTGATTTTGTAAGCAAAGCTCACAGCTTAAAGTGAGCAAGCAGAAAATGTCTTTTGGGTAATCAATCATTTAATGTCATGATTATAATAACTATCTGACTGTGACCCCCTATTCAAAGATGTTTTTTGCTATACTGATTAATATCATTGGATGAGAAAAAATTAAATCAGATTTTGCATGTTTAATTGGTTTGCAAAAAGTGTTTATAAAAGTTTAATAAAATATGCCAAGAATTTTATTAGGTTTCATTTTGTGTCATAAGTGTCATAACGAACATGTCATTTTTTTTCCAGTCTAAATAGTAAAATCGACTTTTCAATCACTTTATACTACATTGCGAAGGTGATGCTCCAATTTCAGATGATGGCAATATATGACAGAATCCCATAATCATACAGACTCAGTTATGCCACATCTCATCCCTCATGAAAACACCTGCTCAAATAGAGGCATTCACTGCTGCTGTTATTTGTAGCTGGCATCAAACAGGTCTAGCAATCCCACTAGAAAAAAAAAAATACGACACGATGGAATTTGACCACTTTGAATCTCTAAGGATCCACCTCACGCTACACAAGTTTTAAATTTATCTAGTATTAACTATGCCAGTAGGAAACTTTACAATGAAGGAAACATCATCACCTTTTTTTCCCTAAAGATATGGTGTTTTCTTCTTTCAACAGGTATTAGCAACAGAACAGAAAAAATTGTTATATAATGCAGCTAAGCAACCATTTGTCTTGAGGAGTGAGCATTCACACCACTAATGATGCCAGCAGAGGGAAAAGAAAAAGCCTCTGTTGGCAGCTGCCCTCAGCTCAGTATCACAGCCACAGGTACAACCACCGCTCCTTGTGCAACCTCTAACATGACAGCAGACCCTGACAAACCCAAAGTCATCAGCATGCTGGGGGATTTGAGAGTGGAAGGGGAAAGCATGTAGTCACTACAGAAGCGCATGCTCATGACCTGGCATTAGGGTAAAATCAAGATGGTATTACACACATCCTTGCATGGGATTTTTTAGTCCATGACTGGTTTGGAAGAGGCAGGGATGCGACGAGTGTGTCAAGAAAATCTGACTGGATTATTATCTGCCTCCTGAAGCAGTTTCATAGATTGGCAGCCAGTAAAATGTGTACAACCTACATTGCCTTAATTGCTCAGTCTATTGTTTTTAAAGTAACTGTTTTTTTCCAGAAGAGGGTATCATTACTTTACCCTTTATGTCAGTATACTCCAAGAGAGCCATTATAAGTTCCGCAATGAAAAATTTCCCCTTGATCTCAAAGATTTCTTCCTCCAAATAAAATGTATCAGTATGGCCCTGAAGTCTGTCTGACCCTGCTGGAGACACAGAAAAGATAGGGATAGGAGGGCTGAGAGAAGTCATAACTCTTGCTTTCAACTGGCTTCATCTCACAACAGATTGTGCACACTGGCTCAAGCTTTCATCATAACTGAAGTATATCTAAGGGCTCTTTTTGAGGCGGATTTTCTGGTGGTTTACACTGTTCAAGGTCACACTGGACCTTCTCAGTTGTCTGGGAACATGCAAAAAAAACTTTTTCTCTCTCCAGTACCTGATTATTTTTTTCATTCCCCTGCAAAAATTTGCAGAAACTAGCTCACAGGATCCAAAGTTAGTAAAGGAATACAGGCACTTACAGATATGATTTGCATTATAATCACCTCCTGTCCTTGAAATATAAGGCAGAAGGTGGAATGAAGGCAGGAAGGGAAAGTAATTAAGTTATGAAAGAGGGCAGTCAAGTAGTATTTGCTACATATTAAATGTATTTATTGTCACTTTTTTTTTTTCCTTTTTTTTAACAGCAACAACATTTTGGTGTAAGAGTAAAGTTACTCTCATTGTTCAGAACCTATGTTGTCAGACCAATAATACAAACGTAATTAGGCAACTGTTCTTCTAGAATGAGCTTTTCAAATTATAGGTTGTTGTAATAAATCCACTGTGTTTTGAAGGTTTTACTGACAAGACAAGACAAAAAAACCCAGCATGCAGTTACTTGATTCAGCTGAATTGCAGTACAGATATTCTCCACTGTGGCTTTTTCAGAAGCCACTGAGCAATTTTCACTGCAATGACCCTGTCCGCAGAAGAAGCAAGTCTACCCAAAAAAGGAACCCACCTTCCCCCCTGCAACATACAAGTCTTGAGCCTGATCTGCTTTATTGTAGTGGTACACGCACTGTGTGCATGCACAGATAATGACATACAATTAAGTTCTTTTCATGTAAAGCAATTCTATATTGGTTGCACTGTTTCAAGCTTTTCTGTAAATAAGCATAAATATGAAAGACCTTTTTGATATATCTTAAGCATACTTGGTCAGGGCTACGTGTAATCCAACCCACTGAATGGAAAGGTATATTACCCTTTACCCAATATAGCTAACACAAGTGAAAAAAATTTTCTCATTGGTTTTCTCCTGTATATTAACTTCTCTATTTTTGGTATTTTTTCTCTTCAGTACATACACACAATGTAGGCACCTTCAGTTCATGTACCAAAATAAGAGTTTTACAATCACAGTTAACCTGTTTTTATTTTAAATCAAACAGCTTTCTCACTGAGAATAACCTTCTACATAAAGACAACACAAACTTCTGACAGGAATCAAAAGGAGCAGAGAATGCAATTGGCAAGACTCTGGACTTTTTGTACTAAAACTCAGAGTTTCTTACAATCCTCACTTCAGTAACTTTGTTGATACTTCATCATGTTTACAGAAGCATTAAAAGGCAAGTCTTCATTTTACTGCTTCACCTATTTGTTTTACTTTCTTTTATCCTAAGACCAACACTTTCTTCACATCAGCAATACTACCTCAAGCTATTTAATAATTAACCGAGATTATAATGTTCAGCGTAGAAATAAATTATATGCCAAAAAAACCAAGCCAAAACAAAAAAAACCCACAGCCCAACCCACATACCCAGAAGAAAGGGAAAGCAATGCCTCATTTAGTAACAATACTCCCCCTTTCCCCTCTTCCTCCACTCCCCTTCCTCCATCAAGTTTTCTTGGCTTAGTTGGCCAACTGCTTCTTCCTGGAAGTAGGTCAGCTTCCAGGCTGAATGCTTCCAAGCATATGAGAGCCTGAGTCACTCACTGCCTTTCAATTACAACTGTTTATGATCCAAGAAGCTGCACTGAAGTGTTACCAATAATCTGCTATAAAAGCAACCCAAACATAATATGACATATAAATTGTGCATGAAAAGTGGGAGAGACTGTGATAACATGACTAGGTGCTGTCTATTTCACCGTTCTGGCACTGCTGCAGAGTAAGAGATCTAATTAAATTTACCCATGACTGCATTAGTTATTCCAAAAGACTTGTCTTTTTCCTGATAACTCCCTATTTGTAGCCCACACATTGCTCTCGTTATGACAGACAAATAAACTGCTCTTCATCTCAAGTTAAGAAATCTCAACAATCTGCTGTACACACAAGGACTGACTCCAAAGAAATGCTTAAGAGCAGCTCCTGCAGGACTGACGACTTCCTGTATGTTTTTCATACAGACAGCAAGTATTCAAGTATTCAAACCTACTCAAATTTATTGTCCTGGCATGTTTCCATCATTAATTTCAGTGGGAAAAACTTTTACAGAAAACTCACATAAATGGCATGTTTTTAACATGACCTGCAGGGTTTTTTTTATCTTGGTACAACAAACAGGATTATTTCAACTTTGTTCTTAGAGCACCACAATTTGTTCTCAACAATACCACAGAGAGATTAGAAGTACATGAGACTAACAATATGCACACACATACGTTATATATACAGTTATGCCACTGACTTCACATGTAATGATGATTTAAAAACTTTGCATGCTTCCCTATGATAAAAGCTGACTTTTCAACAGACATCTCACTCCAGCAAATTCTCTTCCCTTGTGTCCATATTATCAGTTGTTGGTTCTCCTTTTAAACCACCATTATTTCCAAATATAGTCACAGAGAATCATACAGCATGTTACAACTGTAAGGGAGGAAATGTACGTCATCACACAGAAACCAATGTGACTGCTGTCTCTATACGTTATCTGCCACATTTCATGATCTCAGCTTCCATGAAAACATGTTTGTACACAGACAAAACTGCATACTTTACACAGGTCTTAAGATGGGAAGGCAACCAAAAGTGTCTGTATTTTCCTATCCATACCACACTCTAGGCTTTTTGAAAATGTCAGTGTATTATACCATATTAGTATATTGTGTTATATTATATCACTGTTAAACGTGACCTGGAAAGGCTAAATTAGACAAAGGCTGAGGGACCTGCCATTACTAATTGCCCCTTCTCCCACTCCGGTGTCACAGCCTGCAGCATGAAGACTGCAGCAGCTTGAAAGTGACACTACCATCAGGCCGTTTAGGACATGGTGTTTAGGACCCCGTTTCTCCCTCACAGCTTCTCAAGGGCTAGCCAGACAACCCCAAAAACAAGAACAGTCTCAGCTGTAAAAAGTCTGGTACATCAGCTTCCTGCAACAAGAAAACCTCCACAGGATATATAATACAATAGTTGGAAGAGCTATAATTACCAGAACTTTAGTTTTCCTATAGCAGACTTAACAACTGAACAACTATTCCTCCCCCCTGATTGTAATGGGAGCTCTTGGCCTGGCAGCCTGAATGGTAGGTAAATAGTCTGAAATTCCTCTTTAATACACATTGAAATGATCAATTCTGGCACCAGGTAGACACAGGCAGAATTTAGGCTCCATAAAATGAGGAAAATAATCCAAGAAAACCAGGCTCCAGTGGCTGCCTAATCCAGAATGAATTTAAAATTATCTGACACATAGGCTGCATAGGGAAAAGTTGCATAAAAATTTAGAATATGATACAGTTGTAGAAGTACCCCTGTCTAACAGCAAGGTATACTACTCTACTGTAGACTCACTCTGGTAGAAGCATTGCCTCCTCTGGCCAGAGGCAATAAATACTTCCCAATTAAATAATTTCTCTTCTAAATGATTTAACTGAATAGCTAAATAACTTCTTTTTATGCACTGCTTACTTACCAAATGTGAACAGCATTAGCAGTCCAAAAGGACCAACTTAGAACTCCTATCCTCCCAGCTAAGTACCTCAGACATTAGGCCACAAGCAAGATTTGTTTTTGTTTGTCTGCCTGGAAACATAAACGTGCATCCCAGGATGAGCCAAGACCTGTTTTCAATATTAGAGAGCACTTCTCTTGACTTTATTGCCTGGTAGCAAAGATGCTTCTAGGAAAGTTTGAGAGGTGAGGGTCCACTGCCATGAGCCTTAAGGGAGAACTACACCCACGTTTCCCAGGTGACTATTACCATTACTTCTAAGGCAGCTACTTCCTGAAAAAAAAAGAAAAGCTGAACTAGAGACCTAGCTCCCAGAATTCTTCCCCACCCTTGACCTCAAGAGGAGACACCTCACACAGGTGCCTGAGGAGGATGGAGTTCAAACACCCCCCTGACCCACTGTTTAGCTGCATGAGCCTTCCTGCTTTGCAAGCAAATGTTTTTCATGCACTTTAAAAGCATTTGAGTGTCTCTGCTGCACTCAAGGCACCTAACTCTGCACTATAGGGCAGGAGAATGAGGTTTAATGTGAAGTGGGGCTGCAGCATGCACCCTCTCAGTCCTCAGTCTGCTCACTAGACACTGCATGCCTGTGGTCAAGTGAGTGACTGGCTATCTCTAGTCAGGGCACGGAAAAAAGTTATCTTTTTTTGTAAAATGCAGTCATTGTACGTTTTGGGGTCAGAGGAAAAGGCCCAGGTACATTTAAGAAGAGCTTTCAGGAGATAATGCTTGCTTCCACAAAAGCAGAACAGTTGCTTTTTGTCTTCAGAGAAGCAAAGTCTATTGTACCTGTCAACTTCTCAGAAAGACAACTCAGAGACTCCTAAAGTTTGCTGGGTTTTTTTACTGTTCAATATGATGAACTGGCTTTGGGCAGTTTGGAAAAGAAAACAAAAAAGAGTGAGTACAAACAGTGAAATGAAAGGATATTTCACTACAGTCAAATAAACAACTATTATTAGCAGAGCTACTAACGGATTACTATACAAGCAGTGCTGCCGGACCTTTTTTCTATTTATTGTTTTGCCTATCTTAATAAAAGAGTTACTTTATTTTCAGTAATTTCTACTGTTCCAAATTTGACCTATATGTATTTCAGGCATATTTAAATGGGAACTCTATTTGGTGGACATTCCTCTTGTCAGGACACTTACACTTTTCTTCCACTTGGAAAGTTTAAATTTGAGAAATTTCAGCTAAATCTGAGTTTAATATTAATAAATCCAATCAGTTCTATGTGCATTTGAAGTACTTCATACAAAGATAACTGAATTTTATGCCACACAGTAGGCATACTGGATTAAATTGCTCTTATGTTCATTATTAGAGCGGTACTCTTATCGTCTTGTGATATTTTACAGCTAAGAAAATAGAATCAATGAAAAACAACTTAAGAAAATGTTGTGCCTTCCTTCAATTACCAATTACTGTTCTCCTCAAATAGAAAATGCAAATAAGGATAGACGCACAGAAACTTTTGTGTCACACGCTCTCCCTTGCAATCACAACCATCTAGGTCACATTAGTTGCCATGGGACAAGATACACCATTTGCTTCTGTCCAGAGAGGTGTACATAAAGGCAGTTCTTCCGTGGTTTGCCTTCCTTATTGTAGCAAGTTGCTATTAAGAAACAAGGCCAGTAATTCTTGACACAGGTTGCCCTGATTTGGATAGATGTTCACCTAACTGTCAGAAAGGGGTCAGCCAAGAGTAAATTTAGGCTTAAAAGTCCAGGAATTTACTCATGTGTTGTTTAAGCAAATTATGCAATCAAGTAGAATGTTTTGCCTGGTGTGCTTTTGCAGTTGAAGGGAGACATAAACACAACAATCACAAGAACTGAGAAGTTATGAGAAGTGACTGCTGCGTATGTGGAAAAGGTAGCCTGCCTGTTAGCTAATCCAGCTGTCTTACCTGTAGGCAGCTGCCTTACCCCTGGCAGCATAAAGCACGACACAAACACTTCCCCAAAAAAGTTCAGTACTTCTAGTAATGCCAGCCATCACTGCAGCAAGCTCATGTGAGCCAAGTGTGAGTCGGCTGTTCCTCATTCACACAAAAACCTGATCTTGCCATCAGTTGAGGTAGTTATTTTCTGGACGATCCAACGGGTAAGGCAGCCTGGGCATCTGCAATCTTGTTACTGCACACAGCTTTGTGTAGCAGCCTTAACACAGCACTAACTGCTGCCAGCTTCCTCGTTTTTATGTTATAGTTTCATTTGTTTTATTAATTTTTATTTCTTTTATATTTATCTATTTTTCTTTTTAATCTTATTTTTTTTAATATTTATTTATATATTTATATTTTAATGGATCACTAGAGAAGCAGACAATTAGACTGGTAAATAAAGGTAAAAACATAATGCAATCTTTCTCCACCACCACCCTCAAACGCCATTATTTCCTGTGGTTTTTCCACTGTGCAATATCCTCCTTTCCAGAGTGTCTGTTAACAGTAAATTTCCTCAAGATTTCTTTTTTGCCTGCTCTTCAGAAATAACCAACAGTATTAGACAAGAAAGTCTGCATGATCAAAAAAATTATCCTCCATGAAATAAAGAAGAACTTGGAAGCAGGACATAAAGGGCAAAATATATTAGGAATAAGGCAAGAGAGTTCCACCAGGGCTGTGAATAACTTCCAAGCCCTTCACCGTGTCTACCAGTAGTGTGAAAGGGACAAAAGAATCCATGACACTCATCGCGTGTGATATTCAACCATGCAGATGTCACTTGGTTATATACAAGATATCTTTTGCTCATCCTGGATTCAAAGAGCCTGTGTTGATCTTACTTCTTTGCCTGTATAATTCCTCTTTTAAGTCCTGAATACTATGTGAGTCTTCTTACACTGAAAAAAAAAAAAAAAACAAAACCAAAATCTGCCTCTCCAGGAAAATATAAACTAACCTAGTCCTCTAAAGGTCCTGTAATGCTGTTCAGGAACTAATTCAAAGTAACAATTACTAGTACTCAGAATACTGAGTTATTTGGTAATTCAGAACTCCCAGCCTGATTTGGAAGCAATGGAAAGGCTCACACAGCTTCTGCTGAATCGACTAGATGTCTTTAGTATTCTCAACCTCCAGAAAATGAGTGCAGCATGAGCAGGAAGACATTATCACATATTGCTTTACAGGGATACACACTTACACTCAGCTAATATAGGCAGAAGGTATCATTTACCCTGTGTAATTCACATTAATTTATTTTTATTATCCTTTTATCAGTGCCTAGAGAAGAGGGTGTGTTCATGTAACTATTTAGCACAGATACGTGTCCGTCTTTCACCTAATGGTTTATAAATAAAAATCCTTCTCCATTATCTTTTTCTACAGAAATGGAAACCAGGGCTGAGACAGTTCTCTGATATCCTTGTCTAATTTCAATGGGAACAGTGCAGCAAATTTATTTACACAAAGCTAAACTTAACAACTTGCTTTCCCTTGCTGCATAGGGTCTGAAACGCTAACACAGCACAGTGTCACAGGGCCAGAGATCACTATGTGAAAAAGAAGTCCTAAATATTAAAACTGCTAATGGAAATGTCCTAAGCCAAGCAGATAACATGTGTTGGTATGCAAGTGCACGGCCCTGCCGATGAGAATCCAGCCTGTGTCCCGTCTGCATTTCGGCATGGTCACCATGGAAATGGGAACTGGCCTGCGAAGAGCCTAACAAAGGGAACCTTCAAATGAAAATAACAACACTCAGTAGAGACTGCCCAAGATTCTTGCTGGGGAAAATGACTTGCTTTACTTGTCTGAAGATGCAGAAACTCCCTTTTACCTGCATTAACCCTAAGAAAGAGTATTTTTTTCAAATTTAGCTGTTAAGCCATTGGCAGTCTCAGTTACAAGACCTCATAAAAATACATTACATGAAGCATATACAAAACCCCCTTTCACTCATTCAAAATAAACAATAGTGAAGAAAGAAGACAATGAATAACATTTACATTGTGGGTAAGAAACACAATAAGACCAAGAAGTGCTAGTCCTTTTACTTCTTTGCCTTCTTAAATGAAAATCCTTTGTCACTGAATCAAAAACCAAAGAACAATTCAAAAATTATTCCAGAGCCAGAGAGCACACAGTTAAAACTTGGTAAGGTCTAACATTGACTTTGCCTAAATTCTGCACAAATAAATATTAACTGTTAATGTGTTTAGGAGTGTGATAGTAATAACCTGCATGCTTTCTAAAATAAACATCACTTGTAAAATATTAGTCTTGTAATACAGTATGAATGAAGCCTTACTTCAAAGCATAATGCTGTGGAAGGCAAAACTCCAAAAATAATACATAATATTGCTCCTACTAGCTGACAAACTCTCAGAGTAGGGAAAATTAGTTTCAGTTTAAGAAAAGTTCATGTTTGAGTCCTGCCTTCAAACAATATCCAGATATTATAATTACTTTTTAATCTTAATACTACTCACAAATGCAATAACAAACCAGCAAGGTAACAAAAGATGATCAGAAATACGGAGAAAGGAAGACATTAAGATGCGTTGTACAACTTTAAGTTGATGTGTGTGCATTTGTGTTAAATCCTACACTGCATTGACCTGGACTTCTGGTTTCATTTATTGCACCAAATGCACAGTTTTCACTTGCTATTCAGTTACAGGTTCAGTGCTTGGTGCTCAGTACATGGTCTTGTGCTTTTTAGGTGTGCTATTTCAGTCTACTGAATTAACAGCTTCCTTGTGGATTCCACAAACATGTAAGTATTTGCAGATGTCAGAGAAACAATTTTCAGCATTTAAGTGAAATGAGAGATCATCTTTAACTCCATTTGAAAAAAAGAAAAAAAGGTCAAAAGTATTTACCACGTTTGGTAAAGTGGAGATACAGCCAAAACCTTCTTTTTTCAGAACACTTTGCACATTCAAAATGCAATTTCCATTGACTTCATTCACAGCTGTGAATACACATCAGCTTGAATGACAAGATGCACTTCCACAACCAGCTCAGTCCAGTGAAAGGGACTTTTCCATCTTCCCTCCCTCCTCTGGCCAGGAGTTCTGACTGTCTCCTGTACCAGCGTTAACAAATAAAACATTCAAATGAACAGGATCAGTTTAGCTCATCTCCAAAATTGACCTGGCCCAAAAAAGGGAAAAAATTATTCAGGCAAATGGGTCCCTGCCTCTTCCCCAGACCAAGACACAGTGGTAGCACAGGAAGCTGGTGGGAACATACTATCAGGAATGGATGAAACACCCTTGCAGCGTCAGCCCCACATTCAGGTCAGCTTAACCAGATCGTGAAAACGCAGCTTCAGTTTTGAGAACCCCTGGCTGAGCAAAGAGAAAGAGAAGAGCACAATAGGTCCAACCACGTGTCAAAGATCTGATTTAAATGACTCGCCTGAAATTGCACTCAGCTTTTGTGACAAAAATGGAGAGAAAGAATCCAATTTTGCAAGGGAGGCAAAATATTCCTCTCTCTTCATCGTACCTTTCTTGTTCAAAGAGCACCTTCTAATACCAAAACTAAGCAACCTTACCATGTCCACAGGCAGCAATAGCATGATGTGCTGATATGCAGAAGCGACAAATCCTAACAAATGGTTGTTAACTTATGACAGGCACTTCCTACCATTTGCACATTAAACTCTGTTCTTTTATCACAACTTTCATTCCAGCTTTAACAAAAATGATCTTAAGAAAAAGACTGTTAGTGGGGTCCTCTCCTAATCCTCTGTACAGTTCTACAGCCTGTAGCAAAGACAGTCTTGAGGACAACAGGATGTTTTTCATCAGCAAGGGTCAGATACATACCAAACAGAAAAACGGTTACACTTGAATATTCTGGATTCTAGCCAAAGTTCCAGAGAAATTCATCTCCCAATTTCAGACAGACCTGCATCCTCCCCTAGGGTGCCAGCATCTCACAGAGAGACTTGAGGACTCATGGTCTTCAGGTGGTATACCTGTGACCTAAAATGCATAACCCTTATTTAGCTGTGATTTTTCACTTCGGAGTTAAATAGTATGAGGGATGCATGCTTCGCAGAGTGGGGATTTTCAGAATATATCAGTTACTCATTTCCTGGGTTATGGGAGGAAGGTGCGTGGTGGCTTGGAGGGCTTTAATTTGATTTCCTTCATTAGGCATTATTCTCCAACACTACCACTTGAGAACTGACCCTGAAGTGAATTATTCTCATAAATGGGAGAATAAGCAGATTCACCTACAGCCCAGGAAGCAGCTAACCAGAACAGACAAATCAGCAGACCAGGATCCAGAAGCAAACTGGAAAGCAGAGTGTCTCAAATAACACTGGAGATTGCTGTAAAAACACCAAATAACATGAGAACACAAGAGAGAGTTTTTATATTTGCAAGTGTAGACATAGACCTCACACAGAAACAGCTCCATCCTACTACACCAGCAGCAGAGGAAGTCTGACCAAGCTTCGCACCAAGGATGGACAGAATATATGTTAGAATCAAGCTGAGAGAAATATGTTTCTTCCCAGAGAAATTCAGTTTTCCTAAGATTTGTTACTTGGCCAAATTTTGGTAGACATTCAAGATAATGCAAATAGCACCTTCCTTCCAAATTTCAAATATCTCTTCTGAAGCATGAGGGCTTTCCAAAGAAAGTGTTAACTAGAATTGAGCCCAGGAAAGCTACTGTATTTCCCACTGGCCCCACTCTCAGAAAGAGCTGGGCTTTTTTTGGCTATGATTTTTAAGAACAGTGTAAGGAAAAAACTGGATGCTTAAAATGCAATTCAAGAACTAGATAGAGCAAACCTATAAGCAGCATGTTACAACAGAAGCATCAGGCTTAGTTGTACAGGTTGTCCTGTTAAGTCCTTCTCATATTGTTATTCCTTTTAATATAATCTACTTCTGTATGCTATATACTTTTTGGTCAACAAGTAACAAGGCTGGTAGCAAAGTCATATTATCAAAATGGTAGTTCTTTTGCATTTCTATTCCTTTCTTCTTGTAGCATCTACAGAGTTTTAATAACTTTCCAAATACAAAAGTACACAACAATGAATAACCCAGACCTTTACTAACCATTGCATTACTTTCAGTTTCATTTGGAGACACAACAGGACAATACCCCCATGCGGTCTATTTAATACGGCTGATAATTCAGAAGTAAACATACTGACATAAAATCAAGTTTAAAATAAACTTGGAATATTTTCTTGAAGTCCTGACTAATTCAGCCAAGTTAGCCCAATTAAATTCAAGAATATTGTCTTTGAAAGTAAACCAGTTCATTAGAATTCAATCAATTTGAAAATTGTTATGGGAGAGATACAACAGTACCACCACAGCAGGCCTCTAGTAAGTCAGCCTGGGAAAACTCTTCTGTCCTGAAACCTTCTTTTCCCTACTGCTACTTCGAGATCAAAAAGGCCGGTATTAACTAAGCAATTACAACCACTAACATCAAAAGTCACAACACATCTGAAATCAAATTCATGACAGCTTTCAACTGTAAAAATGAAGACAAATCATAGGTAATGCCTGAACAAAGCAGACCTATCCCACATCTGTCACTCTCATTGCCCGGGGAATCCTCCTGTCACAATCAGCCCTTATCTTCCGCTTTCAGCACCACTCTACAGACCTTTGCAAATCCTAAAATCCCAGGAATTACAGGGCATGTTAATGGTCCTAGTGTGACTGTAACCAGGAGAATAAACGACTGATTAAGCAAAAGTTCAGAGTGAACGTTTTGCCCATTGATACTTTGACGAATTTTTCTTCTAAACCAATTACGAGCTTGTTTGTATACTGTATATCACATCACATTAATATTTTTGTATTCACTTTCATAGCCTGCAGCTGCACATTCCACTGCAGCACTCGCTATACTTACCGAAAGAACAAGTTACAACAGCTCATCATGAGTGAAACTCATTTTTATGCTGCTTCTTCAGTGACTGGCTAATTAAGGGTTTGTGAGAGTATACAGTAATATTAAAACTCTGAAAGTACTTGGGAATTTGCTCATGGCAAGTGAATACGATGGCTTATAGTTCCCAGGAAAACATATGTAATGGTAATTTAGTCAGCCAAGAGACGGAGCAGATGGTTGAAGTTTCCCTGTCCTCTTCCAGGGACTGACATTTGCCCAATGGGGTGGGAACAGAACTAGAGGACTCTTGCAAACTAGGATCATTCAAGATGAGAACATCATCTTCCTTTCTAAAAAGGCATAACCACCATAGAGCGGAAAATTCACACACTGCACTGCAACCATTCCCTCCACCCCAGCACACACACGCTCCATTTCAAGGGAAGGCGAACTCCGCGCCTTTCCAGGAGTTTCGGGTTTAACCTGCTTTGAAAACGCCGCCAATGCATCGCACTCCACACGCAGCCACAACCACACACGCCTCCGGCCCAGAAACCCCAGGGTGCAGGCAGCCTGGCATCCACCCCCCACCCGGCTTTACTCCATCCGCAGCATCGCGGTGGGAAGCGGTGGCCGCCGCCAGAGCCAGTCCCACACGACCACCTCTCTGTTCCGCTCCGGGCGCGGCTACCGCCCCTCACCCGCGTGGAAACCGACCTTCCCACGGCGGGGAGACCGACCTACCCAGAGCAAGGAGCAGCGGCGGAAGCACCGCTCCCGCGGAACCCATGGCGCGCTGCGATGCAGAGCGGCGCAGAGGGAAGGCTACCGCTTCCCAGCGGCAGTTTCCCAGAGCAGCACTGAGCGCCACCTGCTCCGGCCTCCCCGAAATACCCCTCCTCCTCCTCCTCCTCTTCCTCCTCCTCCCCTCCACGCCCCCTG
>JAOEHY010038279.1:0-13014 GCA_025447955.1 Psilopsiagon aurifrons
CAGGAGCAGAGGGAAGAAAAAGGGGGAAGTGAGTGAACAAACTGCGTGGCTGATTTATGGCTTAAACCACGACACAAGCAAAACTAAATTCCTGAACTTTACAGCCATTTTTAAAGCTACAATCTCATTACCTGTATGGCTATTGGCAAAATCAAGAATGGATCTGAAGCGGTTTTGCTATACCCAACATCTTCTTCCAGGATTTGAACACTTTACATATTATTATAAAAGCACCCACTTAGATGGACTCCATAGCACAGAAATACATTATACTGCATAGAAGTACAAACACCACCAGCTGCGTAACTACTGAATATACTGAAACTTCAAAATCACTCAACGTAAAAGCTGAAGCTCTTCAGTGAACAGGACATCATCAGAACACAATGGCTCAGAATGCAATACATTATCAAACCCAAAGAAAATATACTTGTGTTTAATTTTAAAATACTAGAGCTGCCATATCTGCTGTATTAGTGTATCTATGCAAAGATGGTCCATTTAAAGGAAATCACACATGGGAAAAAATAATGTGCAATCTCCAGAAGCACGTACAAATTTTCACTACAAAACCCACCAAAATACCCCCATCTAAAAATCTATTTTTCCTCTTAAACTACTGCCTGCTTTCTAATATAGCATTTAGACCATGGACTATCAAGCATTACATCTGCCAGTCAAACATTCCTCTAAACCGTGACCGAATCTGCCATTCTTCACATGCAAACAGATGATGTATCAAAGAAACACAGCCCATTCTACACTTGACCAAAAGTCCAATTTTGCAACTTCAAGTCAAGGACCTTCAAAGGAAAGTACAAGCACCCTACACTTGACTTAAATTTCAGCCATTTTCTATCACTAAAACATATGTTTGGTTTCGTCTACGACTGTTCCTTTTCTATAATAACACATAAAAACTTTAAAATAACTTCCTAGTCAAATGGTTACCCCAACAGGAAAGATCTGCAAATACATCTACAAAGAGACTCACTTCATATTTTGCAACGTTCTTTTGAAATTCTCCATGTTAAGAGCTTTCTTAGAAGCATTTCTCTTTCTGTTCTATAACACCACAAAATGTTTCTATATATTCTACACCTTCTATACCTGCTATAAATACATACCGCCAACCTCAGCTCAAGTTTCAGCATGTATGGTTTGATTTAGCTGTATAAGAGACCATGTAAAATACAGGTAATTTACACCAAATTTTATGTGAAAATCAAGTGCAATATCAAGTCAAGTATTTACACTGATTTGGGAAAATAACAGATACACCAGAATCAAGTAATATACCTTAAAACACATACATCTCACCTTGACAACATTAGCTTTGTGTCTTTCCAAAACCTGCAAAGTCTGAGCGGTATTGGCATCAACTACCAGCACAAGAGAATGACATCCATAAGCAATCAAACCTTGCCAGCCCCTAGAAAAGCACATATCAGCATCAAACAAGCAAAGAACAAAAATCACTTCACAACAAGAATGAGGCTTTCTTCCTTGTTTTGTAAATTGAACACATGCTACCAGACACAAACATCAAACAGCAATAATTCTTTAATAACGTAACACTCAAATGCATAATAAAATGTCATCGCTATGCTGTCCACTGTCTGCTGATGGACCCCTAACCCACCACAAAGCATCTCGTTGTGTCCATCTACAGCAAACCTCTTGTGTAAATTTAAGACATGCCATATAAAGTCATGATGTGCATTCCCAGATTTTACAGATAAGCACATAGGCAAGCAATATATTTGCAGTTGTACAATTAATTGCATATTTATTCTTTCTTAAAGCCAAAAAGGGAGCATGTGAACAACGATTACAGTAATGGTGGAAATATGCTGAGGCCCATCTGACTTCAGAAGAGGTTACTGAGGCCACCAATAGCAATTATACAGCAGCAATGAACAGCAACCAAGTGGGAATCATCAAAAGTGAAGAACAAGTTTCAAACCAAGCACTTCAGAGTCCTCCAGTGTTCACAAACAATGCAGACAAACCTAAAGGCCGCAGGTTTTAAAAATTAGTTGGTCCAGCTCATTCATTTTATAGAATGACAGAATCATTTTCTCATCCTTAAGACTCAGCAGTAGTAGGATGGTGGCCAGCTGCGTGAACTCACTGTTCAGAGCAATGAATGCATAAACACCAATATACGTACTGGCTTTACATCAACCCTCACAAATAACAGGAACAGAAACCAGAAGTAGCTGCTCTGATCTCTGCAGTCCGTTGCATCACCAAGACCTCTGCCCAGGGAAGCATATGTCGCTGGCAGGAGGGACCGGACCATGCTCACCCACGGCCACGGCTTTGCTCTTGCTTCAGAGCTGGACAAGAGCAACAGCCCCCGGCACAGGCTGAGCCTCCAGACCTGCGGCTGCACGAACAATATACGAACGATACCCCGCTGTCGTACAGCGGGAAGAGGCAGAACCAGGCAGGCACCGCAGAGCGGAGCCCAGCAGCGGCTGAGGCCAAGGAGCCGCGGAACGGCCCGGGACACCGCAGCCATCCCTCCCCCGTCCCGAGCCCGCCCGCGGCCCGGCCCCTCACCAGTCCGCCGCGCCCCGGTTTGACGCGCTGAGGGCGCCCGTCAGGGTCCGCGCCGGCAGTTTGATGTTGACCGTGAAGCGCTGCATGGCGAGGCCGGGGAACGCGGGGCCCGGCGGGGCTGCCCGAGCGCACCTCTGCCCTCCGCGGGGCCGCCGCGCAGGAAGCACCGCCTCGGCGCTGCCGCAGGTCCGTGCGCCGGAGTCCGCCGGGGCCCCGCGGCTCGGGAACGGCAGTTCCGGGGTCGGGCAGCCCCGCTGCGGTTGGGAGGCCTGAGCTGGGCCGCGGCATCTCCTTACCCCGAGCAGGGCAGGCCCAGAGCGGCGGCCGCCCCGCCTCCCGCCCCCTCAGGCTCCGTGCTGGGGTGGTCGGGTGGCAGCCGCCCCCCTGAGCTTCCGGGTGGACCCAGGACAGCCACCCGGGCATTGAATACGGGTTGTGCTCGTTGGCTTTGGATAGTAAACGTAACACAAGAGGGGCATGGAGGTGTTGAAGCGAGTCCAGAGGAGGCTACGGAGATGCTGCGAGGCCTGAGCAGCTCTGTTCTGGAGCCAGGCTGAGAGAGCGGGGCTGGGGCAGCCTGGAGAGGAGAAGGCTCCTGAAGGGAGACCTCAGAGCAGCTCCAGTGCCTGAAGGGGCTGCAGGGAACCTGGAGAGGGGCTTTGGACAAGGGATGGAGGGACAGGACAGGGGAATGGCTTTAACCTGACAGAGGATTAGATTAGACGTTAGGGAGGCATTCATAATGGTACCATGGTAATAGGTACACAGCTATGTGTGTACTCTCTACACCCCCAGCTCATTCCATGTTCTCTGTCCCCACAACTGGAACCTCCTCAAATGGCGGACAGCTCATCTGACACGAGCCTGCCCTTCTGCACCTTCAGCTTGAGATCTCCACGTGTAAAGACAGCTACATTACAGCCGTGTCACATCACAGACTGTTCAAGAAAGTCAATCTCCCTGTCTCTTCACCTGGCATGGCACTGGTTTGTTTTTTTTTTTTCTCAAGACAAACCAGAGGTCTCCATTCAGAATCAGCAGACAATTAGGTCCTGTTTCAGTGAAGTACCCTTCTTGAACAAAGAAGCATGAGCAATCACGTCCTTATTCAGCAAAGCACGCTGTGCAACAAAAGACTTCAAGTGTATCTAAAGCTCCACCAAAGAAAAGGCATGGAAATATCTCAAAGCACCCCTGAATGCAGGTGGAATCCAATGTGCCCTCCCTTATTTTGAGTATTAGTGTGGATACCTTTGTTATTTAAAACAAAGCTAGTGGGTTTCGGTTGGGGTTTTTTTGCACAGAGAATGATCTGAAGTCAAGATTCATTTAATCACAGCCTAATTTTATAATCCTAACAGCAATCTTTGTATTTTCAGGAAAAAGAAAGAAATAAAAGATTAAAGGTATTGATGATAGAGATTCCATTTCTGGGATTTAAGAGTTCTGCCAAAATTAACATAAAAATAAAATCAATGTATGAATTTCAGAGTGGGAAATATTTGGCACCTACAGTCTTCTCAATTTTAGGCAAAACCGTGTGGGTTTTGACCACTGGCTCAAATATTTGTCACCCTTCCCAAAAGCTTTCTGCTCAAAAGCTCAAAAATTATCCAGAAACTCCTCCAAGGGAGCATGTGTGCTCTAACCCAGTTCCACTGAACTTGGCTGGATGTGTAGATGTAAACTTTCAAAGGCAGTGGAGCAAACTGTGAAGTGAGCTCTGATGACTGCCTGCAGTCTCACTTTGTTTTGACTAAGTGTCATCAGAGGAAAAACTTATCAAATGGCCTCCAAAAATATTGTTGTCCTCCAAAAATATTTCCTTAAGCCTTCTTTAAGGCTCAAAAAATAATAAGATGTGGAGCAAGTTGGTTTTATTCACAAATTAAACTTCATTTCTCTGGTGCCAGTTTTGTTTCATTTCTTTTTGCTTTCATCCTCGCCTCGAGTATCCATGACTGCTCTGTCACAGTCACTGAGACTCTGGTCCTTATATTTCCTTTTTCATCCTTTCTTTGAATAATTCTGCTGCTGAGCATTCACACACCTCCCTGAAATACATCACTATTACCAAGTTCACATCTGGGGTAGGTTTGCAGTCTGCTGTTAAAGAGAATCTTCATTAAATTTAACTCTCTGGGTTTCAGGTGTGATTTCAGGAGATGGCACTGCTCTGTTAAGAGAGCAGTCCTCTGACCAGTATTGCTCCTCTTGTGTCTGGTAAAGCTGATGCTGGCAGCCTCTGTCAAAGCTTCTTTTAGCCATTTAGGGGAGAGAAATCTCACCCCATTGGTATCTGTTCTTACTGTGCAGCTCAGTATATGTCTGAGAAGACTTGGAACAAGAGCAGGCACCTGGTCAACATGAGAAGAGCAGGTTGAGCAGAGAACAGGATGAGCTTCTGACTGTTTGCTCATAGTTCTGTGTGCCTCTTGCTGCCTGTGGTTGCTGGAGAACATGTGTGGAAGAAAAAAACAGTGTCCTCTCTTTTAAATGTGGACATGTGTGTTCTCCTCTTCTGTCTGGCTTTGGTAGTCTTTTGCGAAGGAAAACTCAAAAACTATTTAGGAGTTGGAACCATGCAGGTTAATGATGCTGGACCACAATATTAGGGTGGCTTAATTCTCTGAGTGAGGGATGAAATGAATCATAAAAGATTTAAAGCTTTTGTAAGAAGAAGAGAGATTATTCTGTTACCCAGACAACACCTCTTCCAAGCATTGGTGCCATTAAATAGTTAACTGCAATGATCTTGAACAGGTAGATTACTGCTGCATCAACCCCGACTGTCATAATAGTTTGTTAAATACTTTGAAACACAGCATCATAGAAATTATAAACAAAACAAAGAGAGAGCTAAGGAATGGCACTGAGAGCTCGGTCTATTTCTACTGTGAACTTGCCAACCTCTGTATCATGCCACCTTATCTGATGCTGACCCATGCAGTCCCCAAGCATTAAATAATACCCAGAGAGAGTTCATCAGAATCTGCATCTTCTTGACTCATTTCCCACCCAATACAAGACAAGGAAGCACGTTTTCTTCCACTTCTCTATTCATTTTATTCATTTTGTGAGGTCATGAGGGAGGTTTTGTTTGTTACTCTGTATTTGAACAGCGTCTCATGCTCAGAATTCATGGGAGCTCCAAGTTAAGCTGCAGCCTACATGAAAATAATAAGGCAAAAGAAAAACAGTGTACCCATCAATGCTGTAATATCCTGTACACTTACAATGTGAGGCACCTCCTGAGAAATGCATGAGATAAACAGACGTAGATCTGAAATATGGGTGTAGTGACTCACAGACCCAAAGAGGAAACAAGAGTGCTAATCCCATATATCCATACCCAGTGCCAAATTTGATTGATTTGGACTTCAAAAATTAGGTCCTAAGAAGGGAAATGAAAATTTCATCTAACATAACTCTGAGTTTTCTTAGTGGTGACTGTTGCTGAAGTTCAGCTTCTGTGCACACATATCTGCTCTAGGTAAGCAGGAGAGTTTGTGCCTGGGATGACCAGCACTGTGCAATAGCTGTCCATGCTGCTAAATGGTCTAATGAATGGGTAAAAACAGAGGAACTCAGGATATTTCAGAGCTTTAAAAATGTCCTAACAGTCTGAGAAAGCATCTGTTTCCTATTTTATGAGGTATCTACATCAAGTAATATTTTTTGTAGGCAATAAGTAATTTATGAGCATCAGTGCGTATTACTGTAAGATCTAGTATAAGAGCAGCAGGGTTGTGAAGCTGGGATTTGAAATCTAAGTGAAACAACGCAGTGTACTCAAGGCTGATAAATCAATCAGTGTTCCTGACAACCCAGTGTGGTATGACATAAATGTTTAAGGAGGAAGAATTCTCTAGGAAGACATGCTTCATGAAAAAATCATGGACAGTGAAGCAAAGATTTAGTTTTAAGAGCCATCTGCAACTCCATGACTACAGCTAATGAAAATGTGAGCACTGTAATTTATTGAGCTTGATAAACTGTATTTTAAGAAATAAAAGTGTCTTCATGTATATTGCCTATTAATTGGGGGAAAAAGTTTTAATCCATATTATCAATAGTTTGGGTTGTGCTTTTTTTTCTTTTAAAACTAAATTTAGAAACTCAAATGTCCAGAAACCACAATAGCCTTGTGTATCCAGTAAAGTGTTATTAACTGCTGTAAGTAATATATCCTATACACCAAAATTTGGGTTGGATACAGCCCCAAAAATATTCTTGTAAGACCATAAACCTTCAGTTATTCCAATTTCACTGTCATTAAATGGTTTTGACATTCTTAGGGCTTGCCTGATTCTGGTGTCCGGTGAATTTTGACAGTTGATGTCAAAGTATCACCCTGCCTCAAAAGTTCAGATGGAAGGCATCCGTGGAAAATGACAATATGGTGCAAAATAATTGCATATAGTTCAACATTTGGCAGCGCAAACTGCATGTGGGAAGGGAACAAACAGCCTCCTAGCATATCAGCCACTTGAACCATTATGTCTCTCCTCCTTGAAATGGGATAAGAATTCTGTGGTCTCGCCTGGTTTATGACTAATTAACACTATGGAGCTTTGACCCTCTTATAAGCTCAAGGGAAAAGTAAAATTCCCTGACATAAGACAGATAGCAACTTGTTAGAGCGAGTCCAGAGCAGGTCATGGAGACTCTGCAAGGGCTGGAACGGCTCTGCTCTGGAGCCAGGCTGAGAGAGGTGGGCTGGGTCAGCCTGGAGAAGAGAAGGCTCCTGAACGGGAGACCTCAGAGCAGCTCCAGTGCCTGAAGGAGCTGACAGGAAATCTGGAGAAGGGCTTTTTACAAGGGCAGGTAGGGACTGGACAAAGTAAGCTGTAGCTTCCCCATCGCTGGCAGTGTTCGAGGTCAGCTTGGATGGGCACTGGAGCGAGCTGCTCTAGTGGAAGGTGTCCCTGGCCAGGCCAGGGCATTGGAGCTGGATGGGCTTTAAGGTCCTTCCAACCCAAATCATTCTGTGACTCTGTGATTCACAGGTTTTCTTCAGCTTCAAAAGGCTTCCTTAATGTTATTATGCCCCTGCAAACTGTTTTTTTCCAGCGATTTTGGAATTTCTGTACTGAGAAGAGATATTATAAGAAGTTTCAATACAAATTAAACAGCCACTTTCAGTGAAAAGATCAACAGATCTAAAACTGTGAGCCCCAAACACCTTCTCCTGCTTATCAATTCTATCAATACTGAGGATGCGTAAAGCTTGGTGAGATCCTACTATTTGAAGAATCAAATAAAAGGCTAAGATGAGCTGTGAGAGATGAAGTCCCTGTTAAAATATAGATGGCATTAACAAGCAGACAGTGACCTTAAAGTAAGATTTTGTTCACCACGTTTGATGGGCCTCCAGTCCTCATGAAAGTTACTTCACCACCAATCTTATGACAAGTTATGGAAGAATTCCTACCATTTCCTCTGAAAGGTATCAGTGGCTTTAGGTAGTAGTTTGTAATAAGGCATTACATATTCAATCCCAGCAGCAGCTTTGGAATTGCCTTTTTTTCCCCCCCCTAATAAAATGAAGGTGTTACACAATGGTTTGCTGTGGGATTGGGGTTCTTTGTTGAACCTCACTGCTTCTTTTTGAAAAGCATCCTGGAAAATGCTCTGATCTCTTTGGTTTACTGATATGTGTTAGGTGGAGGACCAAACCCTTGCAGATAAACAGAAGCAAAAAATATAAGTTCCAGGAAAATTCTGGGAATAATCTGTACAAAGCCTCCTTTCCTTCTTATTAGGCACAGTGATGCCTGTGACTTGCCTCTAGCTGTGCTTTCTGTGGTTTCTTTTGATCAGGAGTAATTATAAATTGATCACAGGCAGGAAGAAAAGATGCACTTTTTGCAACACAAGGTCTAAGTGCACCAGCGTTCCTGGTCAGCTTGATTTGGGATTTGTCTGTTTTCCAGTTTAAATAAAGCAAAGAATGATCACAACACAAACTAGTCTGCAAGAATTGGAAGACCACGCATCAGTCTGGCAGGACCAATTTATGATCTGTGCAATCTCTATATTGACAGCATAATAAAATACCCAGATTTGTGAGAGTACTTCTGCACAGCTGCTGGAATCCAGATACTAAATAAAAATGATTCAAAAATCAGCTTCTGAAGCTGTTTCACTGATGACACTTTACAAGCTAGTTTGCGTACTGTGGCTCCTTGCATACTGTGGCTCTTGGGCATGCAGGGTAAGAGCACTGGTGCATCCAGGAGGAAGGAGTAGCAAATGACCTTTGAGATTTGGTTAAGGGATAAAAAATGACTCTGGAAAGGCTCTGAAAGCAAACCAGTGTAGTGAGCACACTATGGGAAGCTGTGTGGTTTGGATGGCCTCCACCTCGTCAAAGCACGCAGAAGGCAGCTCTGCAAAAACATCACTTGCTTACAAAGTGGACATTGGTAGCAATTAGTTTAGATTAGAGCCTGGAACTGCAGGCAAGAGAAAAATGTGTGGTCAGAGGAGCAAAGGCAGATCACAAGGGCTTTTCCTTCAGTAAGGCTGACTGCTGCCATGGCTGTTCTTCACACTTTAAACTGCTTTGTCATGTGGCATTAAGTTCCTGAAAAAAAAATCAAGTGAGTCTTAGTACTTTTCCTATGGTGATGTGTTACTGTTAAGATTTCAGATTTTAAAGAGCTTATGTAAATGTTTCCCATAAGTATAGTAATTATTTGATCTGACACTGAAATAGTGCTGAAAAAGCAAGTTTTATGATCACTGATAAAGGTAATATAGAGGTAAAAATCCTCACAAGGCCCATCACATTTGACATATTAAGTGTCCTGTTCTTATAAATGTCTGCAGGGGAGAAAATGACTTGGCTGAGATACTGTATCTATTAACAGACAAACACCATGTATCCGTATAGATGAAAATCATTCTCTGAAGAGTCCATTTTAGAGAAATACTGATGTTGCAGTAGAGATCAGACCCCTGCCTTACCAGTTAGGAATAAAATGTATTCCTTCACAGTCCTGTTTGAGCTGTATATGTTGGTTTATATTCTGTGGCACCAGTAGTATTCATCTATTTTTCCCCTTCACTGAAAGTAGTGAAGGGAAAGAGTTGTGTCTTCAGTTTATTAGTGATTTCCTAAAATGTTCAGATCCCCTTTAAAGAAGATCCCTTAAAATGTAAAATTGTTCTCCCACCATGCAGTGGATGTAAGGGAAATAATAATAGCTGTTATTTTGGCTCATTCTCATATATACGAGACACATTTTGACTGGCTTCAGCCATTTGATAAATTGAATTCAAGGCCCTCCATACTGTGGCAACATTGCTGTACTTGATTTTATTTACCTTTCAATTTCTGACTTTTGTCTCGTCAGCACAGAAGAAAAAAAAAGGCAGATTGAAAAACACCAACCAACCAAAAAACCCGTCAAAACCACACACAAACCAAACAACTCAACCCCCCCATGCCTTCAGGGTTTGTCATGAAAGTCTTTGTAGGAGTTTGATCAGTTAAAGACATCATGCCTCAGAAACATGATCTCTGATCAAGGATGAACTATGATGAAGTGCAGGACTAAGACATCTCTGGGACTTCTACAGGGATACAGAGTGTTCTTCCACACCTCGTTAAGCTTGCCTGAAGTGACCCAATCAGTGCTGAAACAGTTCAGATACGCTAAACTACTTGAGAATGTCTCTCTTCTAACTTTACTCATTGTTGGGTCATAGAGCAGAGCTCTAAGAAACGCACGTGGGAACTTCAATTTACAGGGCAATTTATACAGGAAGGCACAAATGTATCGTGGTTCTTCACATGAGTAACAGTTGGAAGCATCTGACAACTGCTTTTTCTAGACAAACTCATGCGAAAATAACCTTTAAAAAGCAACACTGCATAAGGTAATTTAAGAAGTCAGATTTTTCCAGAGTGCAATTTGGCTGCAGATTTATGGCATTAAGTGGAATTTTGTTACTTGTGAAAAAGTCTCTCTACCTCTTTTTGCAAAACATTTTCAGATTGTTGCTTTGAAACTGTGCCATAAAAGAGTTGCTCTATTCCTGTATTGCAGATATTGGGGATGATTTCAGATTTCCATTACTTCTCCTCCCCAAAGTAGGACTCCCATGAGCCCAGGAAGGAAGGAATGTATTCATTCTGAAGCCAGTTATCTCAGGTCATAACTACAATAATATACTTGGTGACAGGCTTTTTTAATGGGACATAAATTGTGAGAGTAATAACAATATTTGGAAATAAAGGTTTCTATCTAACAATTTCTCTTTTTTTGTCCTAAGGAACAATAAAATTAATTTCACTTTAAGCCAAATCTTTGATTCTGACAGAGTTGAGTGATAACGAAAGTACTTTTTTCATCAAAATCATGGCTGAAATTTTGCATCTATGTTGATAATTCTGTACCTACACACTAGGGAAAGTGCTCTTTGTGCTGCACACTTGGGCAGGCTCAAAGGAGCGTCCTACTCCTGAGGTGCCTACCACCAGAACATGCCCATTCAGCTTCCAGCTTGTTTGCCTACTTAATGAAAGTGCCAACAGTAGGTGGA
Organism: Psilopsiagon aurifrons; assembly: GCA_025447955.1. Classification (NCBI taxonomy): domain Eukaryota; kingdom Metazoa; phylum Chordata; class Aves; order Psittaciformes; family Psittacidae; genus Psilopsiagon; species Psilopsiagon aurifrons. Next base: position 11,122 of record JAOEHY010038279.1, read on the forward strand.
ATACAAAGCAAGACTGTTTTTCTTTCTCTGTGGGGTAAGGGAATATTTTCCCTAATGAAACAAATGCGCAGTTCACTTATGTCTGGTTTAGTCTCAATTTGTGATATATTTGTCTGCAAACTTTGCCAGACTGGCAAGTTTAGATAAAATATTTCTGTTCTTCAGTATGTTAAGCCCTCCCGAGATCCCTTGTAATAGGATATTCACAAGAGCTTCAATATGGAAAGCAAAGATATTTTTTTTACTAGGGACATAATGTATATATATCTTCCTTTGAGAAGGAAGTAATTGAAAAGATTACTACTGCCAAAATTTGCTTAGTTTAAGGATTTAAGGATTCCTTAATTCTGAATTCATATCATTTGATAAATATCTGCATTGATGACCATGTGGCATCAGTATACTTGAGACTTTCAGTGTAGGATTAATTACTTTTGTAAGACTTAGTGTGGTTGATGGATGTTGGAAGAAGAATATTTCTTGGATTCACGTGGGGAAAACAGCAAGTTTTGAGAATCATTTCTGTACTACAAGCACAGCATCTGATGTCACCAAAGTTCCCATCATCAAAACTTTCATGCATGGCAGGTGCAAACAGCAGGTGACTGTGGTAGCAGTGGAAAGAATTGCATTTCTGCATGCTGCTTACAATGCAACGTTTAACATCTGAAGCATACTTTTATGAAGCAGAGTATTCTGCCTGGTCTATTGATTCTTATTGATCTATTCTCCTCTGACAATGTGCACAAAACATGAATGAAAGGAAGCTTGATGGATTTGAGAAGGAAAAAGATCTGCTCACATTCTACAGGGTTGCTGGGCTCCATTAGGGACTGTAATGATAGGACAAGGGGTAACGGCTTCAAACAGAAGAAGTTTAGATTGGCTATGAGGAAGAAATTTGTTACTGTTAGGGTGGTGAGGCACTGGAATGGGTTTCCCAGGGAAGTTGTGAATGCTCCATCCCTGGCAGTGTTCAAGGCCAGGTTGGACAGAGCCTTGGGTGGCATGGTTTAGTGGGAGGTGTCGCTGACCATGGCAGGGGGTTGGAACTGGATGATCTTAAGGTCCTTTCCAAACCCAAACCATTCTATGATTCTATGATTCTATCACACATTAATCTAAGCAATATTTGATAAATTAATGACATACATATCGGAATGCTCATGCCTGTTACATACTGTAGGGAGATGATCAGTTATGTCCAGTCCTGAGATGATGCTTTTTCACATGTAATTTGGGACCCATGGAGCGGGTCTTCAAGTCAAAGGCATGCATTTCCCTCTGAACATGCTCCTGGCCACACAAAGAGCATTAATCCTGTTTTAAGCAGAGATCACTTGTATAGTAATTTTTTTTACAAAGTAAAGAGGTTATTGCAGCATCAGAATGAGGGTTTGATTCCCTATTCTAGAGAATTGCTAATGCTCTCTCTCTGCCAAGGAGCCTATAGTCTTACTTAATAGGGAGCCAGTTCCCTGTGGCCGGAGTCCCTTTCAGTCATCATTTCATTACCAAATGAAGCTGGTGTCGTAGTTCATGGCCAGAACTTTACACTTCAGAGCTCAACAAGCCCAGCTCCAGAACCCAAGCTCCTACTGAAGTGCCATACAAGAGGAAATTTGAAAGATGAAGGACTGTAAGAAGATGAAAGCAGGGAAATTTGAAAGATGAAGGACTGTAAGACAACCATGAAACGATGCTGATGCACATGACAGAGCTCAGCTTCTACCAAACCAGAGGAAACACGAATTCATCATAAACACAATCTTTGAAAGACGTGGAACTTGTTAGGGCAAGTCCTGAGGAGGCCATGGAGATGCTGTGAGGGCTGGAGCAGCTCTGCCCTGGAGCCAGGCTGAGAGAGCTGGGCTGGTTCAGCCTGGAGAAGAG